>BHFT01014571.1:0-53634 GCA_004320025.1 Laticauda laticaudata | reverse complement strand
TACTTGTCCAGACCAAAGAGCACTTGAGGGTGATCATAAACATTGAAAATCCACCTGAGGTTGAATTTGAAATTGGAGGGCAAGTGGTAAAGCTGAACATTATCTTCCGTTTCTTCCTCCTCCAAAAATGTTCTGTTCTTAATGAGCTGCCTGGATGATACCATAGGCATGGGAAAATCTAATGTTAAAATGGAATTTTTCTTGATGATGGGCAACTAAAATAATGCAAATAAGGCTGATTTTATCTCTTGCCCCTTTCCGACCATTTCTCCACTGCTGCTTATGCCTAACAGAAGGATGAGCGGAAAATAGCTAAGAAGAGCAACAGAAGTACTTTTACTTCATGCGTTTTGCTTTCACTAATATAAGAGAGTGGACAATTAAATTTTGCAAAGCTGACATGCATGCTCTTAGGGAAAGTTTTCTCATATGCTCAAAGACATTCTTTGTCAATAAGTATTTTTTGTTACAAAAGAAATGTTTTTCGCCTTTGAGACCAAAGTTTAATCTAAGAGAAATAAACCAAAAATAACAAAAACCATATGTATAAAATATAGTATATATATAATATATATAATATATATATAGTAATATATGTAATGGTATGTATGTATGTATGTATGTATGTATGTATGTATGTATGTATGTATGTGATATATATATATATATATCTTTTAACTTCACATTCGGGATTATCCCACGTCATTGTAGTTCTGTTAAAGTTGTAAGCTCATGTGTAGTTCTGTTAAAGTTGTAGCAACGTTTCAGCAGGAATCTCATCTGCCATCATTCAGCTTCTGTATGGAAAGTGGTACGAGAAGCCTGATGATGGCAGATGAGATTTCTGCTGAAACGTCTAGCAACTTTAACAAACTAGCAATGAGGCTTACAACTTTAAACAGAACTAACAATGACTGGATAATACCCGAAGGAAGCTAAACAGGCACAAAAGTAAGTACCGCTGGAAGGAGCGTTTAAAAAACATATATATAATAGTATATATAATAGTATATAGTATATATATATAATATATATATACAGGTATATATTATTATATATATATATATATATATATATATGATTCTGCGATATATCAAAGTTATAGTTTACCACCAAAAGAAGCCTATAAAATAAGCATCAAGCAGTCAAACCTGAGAGCTGATAGTCATTTTCAGCTAACAGATGTAGAAGCAACACTACTGAAATGAGAGGAAATAGAATGGTCCCAGACAAACTTTATCTCCATTCTGTTTCTGAAAGTACGGAACATTGTCTGTCTCGGCTGTCAAATGTCTTCATGTTCAAATTGTCAAGGTAGGTTTTAACATACTTTGCATGCCAATTGTTACAAGTGCTCCGGGAAGTTCCTTAACTTTTTACGCTCATAATCTTTGGTTAAGGTGTGTTATGCGGAAATGAAGGCAAAAGTTTATCATTGATGGCACTCTGATGCCATTTCAAGCATCTCTCCGCAAGATCCTTGTAAGGTCCCTGTCATTGGGATACATAACATTTATACAGCCAAAAATTGCCCAGAAGGCAAATAAGTTTTGAGATTTTTTATAAAATCAACATTGAAAATAAAAAGGCAAACTGGCCACTGTCCCAAATGACGTTTATTCAACTGTAGAAAAGCCACAATTCTAAAGAATACCTTAATCTGGAATTGCATCTTCTTATCACTGTTTCTTAATACCAGTCATCAGAAATATGCAAGTGACAAAGCCCATTTAATTATGCAGAAGCTGCTGTTTTTCTGAAAGTCATCTGAAATACATGACATTTCTTTTAAGCAGCAAATTGTCTAAATGATAAAGCAGGAAAGCAGAACTATAAGCATTATGGTGAAAACAGCACCAAAAATCCATCCAAGAACTATTATTAAACTGCAGTCGTTATATTGGCGGTCCCATTTCCACTAAGGGCAAGCAGCCAAAAACTTGATGTGATAATGGAGATCTATTACTGAAAATCCAAGTTTTCATGTTATGGTCGAAAATTCCACCAGATGCAATGGATCTGATGAGGCATATAGAATAGGATCTCAGTGTAAGCCTGGACCACTGGCCGAGGATGCAAAACGTGATGCCGCATAAAGGAGCACAGCGGACGAGCAAAATGTTCGAGGGTAGTGGTTTGTATCCGTGTCATCCGTTCCAAAAAGTAGTGATGAAAATTGCATAAACAGAACGGAAAAGAAACAGAAAAGAAACAGACGGGGTAGTACATTGTAGCGGATGTAAACGGATGTCATAGAAGCCTAGCGGATGGGAGCGGATGACACCCCGAAGCATTCCGGGGGAGGAGATTTCGAAGTGGACGCCATAGCAAGGGCAATTGCATAAGCAGATGAAGCGGAGCATCACGCCGCCGTATAGGAAAACAAAGGAGATGTCGCTGCGATGTATAATCAGATTGCAAAGCGTTCACGTGCACATCCGGGGAGTATGAATTATGTCAGCTCCGGGATATAAAAAGGAGTGTAGCACGCAACTCAGTCAGCATACAGGAAAAGATGTGCTGCCCACATACATCTTGCCGAGGAACACCATTGGTTCGTTGCAGTCAGGCAAGAAGAGGGAAGCCGTGTGCCTAGTCATCAAGCCCTGGCAAGCGTAAAAAGCAAGAACCAGCATCAACCACTCCTGCGCACTGACTCTGAAGCTGCTAGCTGCTGCTGCCTGCTGTCGTGGACCAGCCAAAGGCCCTCAAAGCCGCGCTGCTGAAGGCCCCGCTGCGCAAGCCCCTGAAGGCCCTGAGACCTGCTGAGCCCCTAGCCAGAGGAGGAAGAGGCCAAGGAAGGAGAAGGAGAAGGAAAACAGTACACCATTTTGAGAGTTCATGGAGATTGAAATGCTGGAATGGCTGAAGAGAATTGAGTACCTGTGGAGAAAAGCCACAGACCCCGTATTGGGGACACCAAAGAAAGCAGCAGCTTGGAGATACAAGGCAGAGAGCCTGGGTACACTGCAGAAAGTTACTCCTTGATGGTGGAAGCACATGCCACAGCTGGTTAGTGGCAAGCTACCACCTCAAGAAACTGGGCAGGCCGCTGTCGAAGTCACTGACAGGGAGATGGACATCAGCCAAGTTGCAGTTTTCTAGAGGTGATATCCGCCACAAGGGAGCAGCCCCTCTGAACGCCCCTCTCCCTCAGACAGCCTACAGACAGCCAAGTCCTCTTCCAGCCAGGAGCCGAGCTTACCCTGGTCCAGGCAGGGTGTCTTCAGAGCGCCCCACAAGCAGAGACCCCCCTGACAGCGCACTCCCCATTGCGGCGGACTTGGAGGATCGACGTGGCAGGATGACGCCCTGCCTGCTGTCAAAATTGAGGAAGAAGCAGCAGCCACCAGAGCCCAACCCACCCAAGGCCCCAGCTCCAGAGGATGCAGGCAAGAGAGGCAGACTGAGGGCCAGGATGACAGTGTGCTGTGGAGATCAGGACACAATGAAGACCAGCACAGAACCTCTCTCTTCAGCTGGTCCACTTGGACAGAGCTCCTCGGGCGTGGAACAAATTTCATCACCTACGTGAGCCAAGCCCTTGAGGACCTGCCCGCGAGACCAGTATCAGGTGATGAAGCAGACAATACACAGCACTTCTCCACAACCTCAGGCCCAGCTGAAGCTGCTGCCTACCCAGTCTAGGTCTGCCTCTCCACCCCAGCCGATGTCACAGCCCTTCCACGGCTGTTCAACATCCCCTCACCTACCAAAAAGACATGACTACCAGGACTTCCCACAGCAACAAGCCGAACTTCCCATCCGCCTAGGTTCATCGCACGCCACAGACGCCACTCCTCACCCAGCCTGCAGACCAGACAGCCCCACTTTACACTTCCTGCCCAACCCTTCCTCCATCCCACAGCCGAAGCCCATCAAATGGACAATCTAGTCATCAGTAATGCCTGACATCTGCAAGTCGTTGATGAAGGTCCTCTCAGATAGCTGTCGGTGAACACACCACCACCGTTGTACCCTCGGGCGCAAGCAAACCCCATGGCCGCCTAGACCAGCACTCAAGCCACAGCCACATCCACAGTCCCTTGCCGCGCTTAACGAGCTAGACGCGATGGAGCATGACTGCAGAGTGACTCAGAAATGTCAGAGACGAGTTGTTTACTGTTAAGTTTATCTTTGCTTAAGACACTTACTTTGGCTTCATTTTTGCTTGAGTTTAATACAGTCATAATGTTTACCTAAGAACAGTTTATTTTGTCCTTAAGACACTAATACAGTTTACTTGATTCATTTTGCTTATTTAATATAGTCATAAAGTTTACCTAAGAAAGTTAATTAAAGTTTATCTTTGCTTAAGACACTTTAGTTACTTGGTTCATTTGTGTTTACTTGATAAGAAGTGTTGCGTGAAAACTTTGAAAAAATGGTTAAGCCCTTTGCATGTGTGTGATAGATGAAGGATGAGTTGTGGGATAGATAAGACCTCCCAGATGCAACCATGAGTGGGACTGTATGGTCCACGCATCCCAGCGACTCCAATGATTTTCTCCGCCCTTTTTAAGAAAATATCGGTTGTCTGCTATGGGGCCTCTACATACTCTATACAAACTGCCAGACGTACCTAAAGTTACGAGATACTTCCCAGATACAAACGTTTTGTCCGTTTTGAATCTTTATATACCGAGATGCTATACGGCTTACATCCTTTCTATTTTCGTGCCCTAATGCTGTGTAGACGTGTCCATTAGCTGTGTTTGCCATCGCCTCTTCATTTCAGCTGCCAGCGGATGTGGAGGTGAGGGGATCCCAGAGATGCAGAGAGAATAACAGTGAGAACATTTAAGGTATAACAGAGCATAGAACGGTATGTTGCGCTCATATGTGTGATTACATGTATCCGGCAGAAAGTTCATCCGTTCACAAGAAGTTTGTCAGCTCAAAACTTCTTGCGCAGTATTGAAATCGCAGTGGATGGAGTTGACAGAGTAAGAGCGTATGAAAACACGTTAGATGAGTACACAACGTCTGCATACGTTGTTTCCAACAGATGGCAAGCTTTTTTTAACGTTTTACATCCTCTTTGCATCCATAAGTGCAGTGGGACCGGGCCTTATCACTATGGAGAGAATAAGATCTGAAGCAGCAGTGAGAAAATAAGCAATGGCTGCAAGTGTGAAATGATTTGGAAACAAATCATTAGCTTTTTCTCCCTAATCCACTCTGCCAATTGGTAACATTCAGTCTTAATGGGTATCATTAGGAGAGGATTAGCACACTGTGAATGTTAAAGTACTGTTGTCTTGGGGGGGGGGTTCTTTTCAAAAACAAGAATCAGAGTTGTCTAGAGTAACACAACTAACAATTCAGTGCCACTGCAAAAACAGAGTACAAACTGTTTTTGTAAAAGTGTATGCCTAATATTGTCATATAACTTTTACTGTATAAAAAAGAATAAGTTTAAGAATATGGAAGTTACTGTAATGTTGAATCATTATTAAAATGAATAATCTTTTAGGAGAAAGGGGTTAACTTGCAATTGTCTGCTAGGAATAGTACATCATAAGTAGGTCCTATTCAGTCCATTCAGATATTTCCACAGCTCCTCCTGACCCTAGCCAGCATAGAAATTAAAAGTGATAACATTCAAAAACCTAAAATTTGGCATTGAAATCCTCCTGGCCATTCCTCAGATTGGTTCTGATCACAGAAGTCAAGAAAAGAAGAAACACAGCCATCTCCAAAATGGACAAGTTCTGCATTATTTCTATTACACATTCTTCATTCCAATCTGCCCCCCCAAAAAATCTTGCTATTGCTATTTTGCAGGATTCATCTCAATGGATATTATTTCCAAATAATATCCAATATGGATATTTTCTCTAATTTCCATTGGACTTGAACAAGTGCTCAACTAATGCATGCACTGTTACAAAATTGTTATAGCTTTTAGTTGCTTGCTGTCAGCCACAACAATAAAAATTCTTCCAATGGCAGGTTTTCAGGGCTAGAATAAAGGAAATTTAAAACAACTCACCGATAAAAGCAGATTTCTCATCTTGTATACAGATAGCATAACACCGAGGAAAGAAACTGTTTGGGTTCACCGACACATACCATGGTAAATTCCTCAGGTGCAAACAGAGTCCTATCTATAAATAAAACATATATATATACATTATCAGTGCTTTTATGGACAATAGTAAACTAGCTCTATCCAGGAGTGAGTACAGTTAATATATCAACCAAAGTCGTTTATGTACTTAATAATGCTTTGTTCAGTGTTTCCTAATCTTGGCAACTTTAAGATGTATGACTTAAGATATGTTCCCCTGGCTGACTGGGGAATTCTGGGAAGTGAAGTCCACATATCTTAAGGCTGCCAAAGTTGAAAAACAGTTTATTGCATGCATTTTATTGGAGCTAACCTTGTGCTTGGTCTGCAAGCTGCAGCTGATACAGCATCTGCCAGTCATACACTGTTTATAATGCACATCTGTTCAAGTGCCACATCTGTTGAAGCATCTGTTCTATTGACAATTCATCAAGGGGTTTTTTTTAATATAAAATACAAACATATGTCATAGGACTTGTATGTCCTTCTTAATTACAAACATAGCAGATCTCTGAGATTGTCAAGGAACGTTTTGCACATTACGCCTCAAGGACCATCTGGTGATTGATTATGGGCAATTTTTCTGATAGTGGCATGCACACTCCCTGAAATCTGTTAAAGATCTCTGTTACATCCTGTAGATATTGTTAAAGAAGCCCCTTCTCTTCACTTAGATCTTCTCTGGATGAATTTGGCTTCTCCTTTCCTTCCTCCTTTTTTTATGCTCTCTCTCTCTGTTTGCAATGGCTGTAAGCAAGATACAAAAGCATGCCCTGACCAATAGTGCTGATAATACTAGAAGGAATACATTGAACTGATATGATTTTGCATACAAATATATGTAAAACCTATGGTTGCCAATAAATAAATACAATACAATTCATTTTATTGAATATTTTATATTTTGTAAAGTACTTTTTAATTTGCATAAGGCACTTTCAGGAACTTTATACATAACTGCATTAAAATATGGAGTCCTTTGGGCTCTCTGAGCTTGGCTGTTTTTGTTTCTTTGCAAATGTTCCATTATTCAAGTAGATAATGTCATCAGTGCTGATGACCAACAAGCCCAGAGAGCAACAAGGACTCCACAGATCAATCCTGAGTTGCATATATTCTCTTCAATTGGAAGTATTAAATATATTAAATAATAATTACAACAAAAGCAAAAGCATAGCTCATGTACCGAGCAAAATTGGACCACCCAATTAGCCCAAGTATTCCAGCTGTTGGGGTCTAAGAGAAGAACCTTCTCTTGCATTGCACCTACCCTATGGAATATCTTGTCTACTGGAATGAGGTCTCCACCAAACCTCCTGACCTTCCATAAGAGTCTAAAGACCTGACTCTGCCAATTAGCTTGGGACTCCAACAGGGGTGCATCACAGTGGAGATGGTTGACTGATGAACCACATATCTTCCCTCCCTCCCATCCTACTCTGCCCTACCCATTTTTAATTGGGGCTCAGTGTTTTGATCTTCACAGGATTTTATTTTTGTCTTTTACCTGTTTAATTTTTAAAGATTGTAAGTCACCCAGAGTTACCCTGTGGTAAGATAGGCATCCAATGAATTTCACAAATAAATAAATAAAATTGTTAATTATTGCTTCTGACCACTGGGGTCCAATGACAACAATTACTCTAGGAATATTCTCAAACTGTGTGCTGCTTCTAATAAAATACAGTCCCTTTTAAGACAGACAGTCCTCCTCCCAATACATGCAATTTCTATACCCAAGAAGCTCCATCCACATGAATTGAAAGCTACTTTATTTCCCATCTTCCACACTTTCATTGCATCTGAACATAGGTTCAAAACATGTCAAGCCTTTCCTAATTAAAATGCTGTGGAATGAGGAGAATGTAATCAGCATATTGATGAAATTCCTGATGAGTGCAAGGCACGTAATAGCACTACAAATCATCCCACAAATCATCCCACATCTCAGGGCGCTCAAACGCACTGTCATCCAATGTTACTTTTTGAGTCTATTTGAGTCTATTTTAGCAAGTGGGAACAGGATTACTGTGACAAAAGCTCCAATATATTAAAAAAAAATCCAATGGGATATCATAATCAATGGAATCAAAAGCCCACTGAAGAATCAGTCAGGTTCAACAGTAACACTCCTCAATTCTCTTCCCTGTAGGAGGTTATCTAACAGAAAAATTATGTCTGATTCAGTCTCAGAACCAGACAATGAAATCAGATTGAAGGTCAAGAAAATTGGTGCCCTCCAAGAATATCTGCAGTTGCCAAGACACTAACTTCTTAGCCCCCTTCCTGCCAATAAACAAAGTGAATATATGATTGAATGGTACTGTACCTGGTGATAGCTGTTTCAGTAGTAGTTGAACCACTAAGACAAGCATCACCAGGTCTTCATCCAGCGATATAT
The DNA here is from genome assembly GCA_004320025.1 of Laticauda laticaudata. Taxonomy (NCBI): domain Eukaryota; kingdom Metazoa; phylum Chordata; class Lepidosauria; order Squamata; family Elapidae; genus Laticauda; species Laticauda laticaudata. Next base: position 45,160 of record BHFT01014571.1, on the reverse strand, counting down.
TCACTGCATCCTAGATTAATGGTTCTTAAAACAGTTCCGTTAAATTACCACATTTCCTGGTCTTGAATAATGTCATTGTGTCCCATGACACACACAAACACAAACACACAGGTCTGATGTTTTGCACAAGTGGTACTTCCAAATCACAAATAAGAAATTACAAACTGCCTAACTGCCCTCAGAATATGCCCAAATTTTCTACCCATTTAAGAACCACTGTCCCAGTTTAAGAACCAGTCAGTCCTTCTCTTAGCATGTCTAAGCCAAAACAAGTAAGAGTCAACAGAACCTAAGGTTGACTAGACACTATGTATGTCCTTATGTTCATAAAATGTAAGTCCATTCTTATCATATGCATCACAAATCAGCTATTAGGGGCATGGCGAAAATACATCCCATCACAGATAGATTACCTCATATGCCTCCTCCACCACCATCATTGTATGTGTCAATACAAGCTCATCTGAAACCCTCTGAAGTTATTAAGCTGGTCTCCAGGCCTCCTCGAAACATGTCTCTCTTATATCAGGCAGTTAAGTTACTCAAAAGGAAGATTAAAGTAATTTTAAGTTTATTCTTCCTTTTTAACCTGCTGACCTCCACCCAGCACTGTAAGATCAAACAGGAAAAAGTCATCTTTCACCGCTCCTATATTACCTATGAATTTTCAGCTCAAATTTAATCTATTCTACTTCAAATATTCTAATTTGCCCGTAACTTGAGTTGTCTAACGCAGACAACTCTAAGATCAAAATATCCAATTTTTAAAATAACAAGCTTGCAATGGATTCTGGCATCTCTTGGGAATGACAACTAACAAATAAATCTACTTGCTACCTGGAAGAAATGGCAATACAAAAAATTTATTTTCATCAGATCAAATTATCTGAGCCTTTGCTTGATGGGTAATATATCTTGGATAATTAAGGGCAATTTCTGTTGCAATGGTAGAACATCTGTTTTCCATTCACAAGATATTTGATTCAGCAAGATATCATTTTTCCTTGAGACTTTGGAAAATTGTTGCCAATCAGCATAGACATAATATTGGCCAATAGTTGATTACAGTCTTGGTGTGACAGCAAGCAGATCACTGAATTCCAAAAAAATGTTTTAACACTATCAACTAGAACTGCATCCACAAAACCAAATCCCACAATGATATCAACCTCAAGGCTTGCGAGCATGCTACAGACATTGTAGGGCCAACTAAATCCCCTAAGCCAAATATATCTCAAGGCACAGAAAGCATTGGCTCCAGTGTCAAATTGGACAACTATCCCATGACAAAAAGACTTTCCCAGAAAAACTATACTATTAGCATAGCCATGGGACAATCAGAAGGCCAAGGAATGCTGTGTAAATTGGGGAAAAGATACTGGGAGCTCAGCAGAGCTCTATGAAAGCTAAAGGAAGTAATTTCCTGAAAGACACTATGGAATAACTGCCTCCTTGTTTTTTCAAAACCTCATTGTCATTGTAGTCCTACCTCATTACCTCATGGTTACACCTTAATAATCTCACTGACTTCATTAGGCATATGAGTTGTTACATCCAATGAAATGCCAGGCTGCTTTTTCTAAACACGGGTGTGTTGTAATATGCATCAATCTATAAAGAGGGACTGTAACTCTTGCCCTCTTTAGGCCCATCTTTGCCTCCAACATTAAAATATTTATAACTAAACAACATTGTTGACAAGTTGAATCATAAGAGAGAAATCTCATATTTCACTCTGTTGTTAAGTAATTCTGTTAAAAAAAAAATCACCTATACCAGAAAAAGAATTTCAAATTTTCAGTCCTCATATCTCATTTTTTTCTCATCTGGGCTCTGTGCTAGACAGGGATATCCACAGTAATAAACAAACAAACAAACAAACAAAAACAAGATGGCAGCCATAACGTTTTTTGCAACCATTTCTGATACCAGATTAAACTGTTTGCTGGCTAATCTTACTGGCAGATATTGTTTCTTTTTCTCTGCATCTTTCTTATATGCTTTGGTTTGATGGACAACATGATAGAAATTACGTTCATCAAAACCAAAATACTGCCAGGCAGTAAGATTGCTCGTTAGGAAATACATTACTTTTTGAAAGTCTTTCCAATAATGCATAACCTCAAATCTTGAGGGCCCAATCCGTAATGAATCATATTCAATTTATAGGGAATAGGGCTGTCAATTTTTACTATACCTATTTGACCTAGTGGAATAGATGAATGCTATGCAAACTAGCTCAAAGTTGTGCTCTCCACTTTGCCAAGAAATCTGCAGTGTGAAGTTATGATACCACAATGTTTTGGAACCCCTAGGTTATACAAGTTAAAGGTGAATTATTTAAAGTGATCTATTTATTGTTTATACAATCAAAGTACAGAATAATAGAATTGGAAGGGACTTTGGAGATCTTCTAGTCCAATCCCCTGCTCAAACAGGTAACCCTATACCATTTCAGACAAGTGACTGCCCAGTCTCTTCTTAAAAGCCTCCAGTGATAAAACACCCACAACTTCTGAAGACAAGGTGTTCCGCTTGTTAATTGTTCTTACTATTAGGAAATTTCTCCTTAGTTCTAGATTGCTTCTCTCCTTGATTAGTTTCTATCCATTGCTTCTTGTCTTACCTTCTGGTGCTTTGGGAAATAAGTTGACTACTTCTTTGTGACAGCCCCTCAGATATTGCAACACTGATATCATGTCATCCCAGTCCTTCTTTCTCTATGCTAGCCATACCCAATTCCTGCAACCATTCTTCATATATTTTAGTCTCCAGGCCCCTAATTATCTTTCTTGCTCTTCTCTGCATTCTTTCCAAAGTCTCAGCATCTTTTTTATAATGTGATGACCAAAACTGGATGCAGTATTCGAGATGTGATCTTACTAAGCTTTCATAAAGTGGTACTAACACTTCACGTGATCTTGAGTCTATCCCACTGTTTATGCAACCAAGGATTCCATTGGCTTTTTTGGCTCTGTGGCACACTGCTGGCTGATATTTAAGTGATTGGACTCCAAGATCCCTCTCACAATTACAACTGTTGAGCCAGGTTTCACCTAATCTGTACTTGTGCATTTGATGTTTCTTGCCTAAATATAAAACCTTAGTTTTCTCGACATTAAATTGTGTTTTGTTAGTAGGGCACAATACTTCTACCAATGATGACATTAGATTGACATAGGTGCATGGGGGTGTCTACCAGCTGTGCAAGGGAAACCAATCTTGTACAGCAAATTCATGAATAATAAAATAACTTTTATTATAGGGCAAACTCCCAGTCTATGGGCCGGATGGGTAGCATGCTGGCCACGACAACACCCAGTTTAACAAATGGGAAAAAAGCCCTGATATGTCACATGGCACCACTATGATGACATGAGTTTGACACCCCTGTTATATGGTTGTAACAGAATCTTACAAACCCTTGAAAGGGCTTGTTCCCTTCCTGCATTTATCCTAAAAAGAGTACTATAGAGGGACCAGTCTTAGATGCTTTCTTGCTTTGGGCTGTGAGTTCTCTTGTCTGATTGCTGTTTAGCTACAGACCTTTCTTCTCTTCTTCATGGTTATTTTCACCACCCATGATGGTGTCACATCAATGTGTATCTCATTTTATTAGTCTATGTCTTATAGTCTTGCTCTAGTTTAATATTCTATCAATTAGGATTTAATTGAATTTATTGGGAAGGGTGCTTTCATTACTCTAGAAATGAGTCAACCTTACTAAGTTAAATACATGCATTAAATATTTATTGATATGTTATCCTTTTCACTATTTATGTACTTACTTTGGTTGTAAAAGCACCAGTTCTTGAATAATGGTTCAATATCTGATCAATATGGAGAGTGTAGTAATCAACTGCATCCTTTTTAGTAGTCCAATAAAAAGATGTTTCTTCATTTCTTACCAATCTAGACTGGCCCAAAGAAGACTGTGTTATGTTTCCATATGGAAAATATTGTCCACTTCATCCAATACTCTTTGATAACCCATCTCTGAATTGAACAAATTGAAGCAAAACTTTCATTTCATTTTATAGGAATTCCTGTTTGTGCTGTAACTAAGGAATAAGAAGTTCCATGAGGATCCAAGGCTATAGTTGTTGCACAGAACAATAAAACATGGAAGACTGATGGAAAGAGGCATTCATATAAGAAGAAGAACTACATGGAAAGTGGAAAATTTATCTGGATTGAAACCAGGATTAGAGTCAGATTCACTGCAGAGCTTGGCCTTCAAGTCAAAGCATATCGATTCTTAGACTGCCAATATTATTATCCATCTAAGAATAAGTCCAGTTTATTTCTTTGTTAAATTTATAACCCTCTTTTAATCATCAAAGGGTGAATACATTCATAAAAAGTAATCAGTCATTAGTTCCTTTCACATGCATAACGCTGTGCCAAACCTGTGTTCCTATGATGTAGGTGAACTTTTGTGAGTCTTTCAACCTGACCCAGTGAACTCTGAAAAGTAATCACTTCAGATCATACTACAGAGAAAATTCTGTCCATTTACTTGCCAGTATTTCCTCTAGATCTGCAGAATAAGGAGTTGCATTTTAGGGCAATCCAGCAGGACATTCTGGTGAGAATATACTGCACTCTCAACAATAGGTGGGTCCCTGTTTTTCCCTCCACCCTCGCTGAAAATAAACTTTCATTTTTTTTAATGTTTATAATATTGCCTACAAAGAGAATACAAAAGTAAATAATAGGAAAATTGGGGGAGGGAACAAGTAAGTGGATAGTGGGTGAAAGCAAGGGGGAAAAAACAAAAAAAAGGCATTGACTTTTGACTCCTTTGGTGCAGTAAGGATTGTCAGAATAGAGTGGTGTTGGAAATGTCCATTTTTATGTTCCACCAGCTGGGAACAAGGAAGAACTATCAATCAAGAAGATCCTTAGCAGCCAGGACAATAATGTGAGCATTACTGGAAGAATTGGGAGGCGGGGATGGTAGCTTTGTTACTGTTGTGTGGAAATGTCTTTTATAAATCTATAGTATATAGTAGATCTGTGAGTCCTGATCAATTGAAGAACACGGGACTATACTAGAGACGTATAGTTTAGAAGTTTGCCTAAAGACTTCAATTCATCTTTAAAGATATAATTTTCAGTAAATAATCATTGTTAAGACACAAAAGAGAATGGGATTATATTTCACAGAATATGTGCATGGAACCTTCAATATAGCTGGGGAAACATCCCAGATCAGGATTCTGCAAAAATAAAAAACAGACGACTTGCATGTGCAAATTTAAACACATGATTAATATAAATGTACTTTTGGCCCATTTATTGAGTGTTTTAGATGATGTGAAAAATTGTTAGTCTACTGGGGCAGAATAAAGAGTGTATGTAGCATAATTTCAGCCAAAAAAGATCCCTGTTTTATCTGTGCAGAACTGAATAGAGATAAGGGTAGTGAAACAAATCAAATTTAAGAAATAAAAATTCTGCTTGCATTTTTGTATCTGGTGCAATTGGATCCATGACATGCAATGGTTTCCTCTTCATGGAAGACCCATAGATTAGGACTCAGATATTTATCTTAAAGCTGTGGCAGATTTTACAGATGTAAACTGTCTTATAATGATCTGGTCCCAAAATATTTAATTCTCATGAAAAACTTCCATACCAATCTTTTATTGTACAATTGCTCTAATTTACAGTATTAACAGAATTATTCGCATGCCCTACACAATAATTTTCCACTGATAACCTTACTGAATATCTTCCCCTCTACTTTTTCTCTACTTTTCCACACTGAAAAAAATCATTTCAAGGGAAAGGCAGAAAAACTGCCCAACAACTTTTGTGTGGAAATATGAAGAACTGTTCATTTTTAAAGAGCCCATAGGGGCTATGTTAAGTGTGATGATGAAATCACTTAAATACATGTGATTTGCTGACCAACTGAATAAGATTACCATGATGGGTTAGCCTAGATGGATTAAATATATATGTTGTTTTTCTTCTGCTATGACATGAGCAGAATATCAGCAGATAGCCAGAATCTGCAAAGGCGAAGTCCAGGATAGCAAAGGCTCAGAACGAACAAAGACTTGCAACAAAAGTCAAAGATAATAAAAAAAGTTTTTTCCAACATATAAATAACAAGAAAAAAATCAAGGAAACAGTTGGTCCACTAAAGAGAGAAGATGACAAGGAAGTAACAGACAACAGAGAGAAAGCAGAACTGCTTAACTCATTCTTTGTATCCATCTTCACGCAAAAAGAAACTATAGCTCAACCCACAAAAAACATAACTGTAAAAAGACAGGCCAGAAATTAAAGTTAAAATAAGCACAAAAAAAAAATAGTAAGAGAACACCTGTCTGATCTTGATGAAAACAAATCACTGGGGCCCGATGGATTACATCCCAGAGTTTTAAAGGAGCTGGCAGAGGTCATTTCAGAATCACTGCACCATATCTTTCAAAAAACCTGGAGCACCAGGGAACTACCAGAGGACTGGAAAAGAGCTGATGTGGTTCCCATCTTCAAAAAAGGAAAAAAAACAGGACCTAGAAAACTATAGACTGATCAGACCCTAAACATCAAACCTGGGAAGCGTACGGAAAAAGATATAAAAAACAGATCTGCCAACATCTAGAACAAGTAAGTAATAACTAGCAGTCAGCAATGGGTTTGTAAAAACAGATCATGCCAAACAATCTTATTTCGATTCTTCACACAGTGACTAAATAGGTAAGAACCGCAGCAAAATACTGTGGACATAATAATGTATAGATTTCCGCAAGAGCCATTCAACAGAAGTAGACCACAACCTACTTCTTAGTAAGATACAAAAAAAGTGGAAATAGAAGCACCACCACTAGATGGACTCACAACTGAGCTGGCAAACCGTTATCTCACGGTAGTCCTTATGGGTCAAAGTCTACATGGAGGGAAGTAAGCAGTGGGGTGCCGACAAGGTTCGTCTTAGGGCCAGTACTCTTCATATCTTCATTAATGCTTAGAATGAGGGAATAGAAGGGGAACTTCCAAATTTGCAGATGATATACGCTGGCAGGAATACCAAACACCCAAGATGGCTCAGAGATTCCAGATCAGATCTTTGACAGACTAGAACACTGGGCCGAACTAACAAAAGAAATTCAATGTTAAGAAAAGTAAAAGTCCTACACTGAGGCAAGAAAAGGCCAAAAGTACACAGACTATACGGGTGAAACCAGGCTCAATAGCAATAACTTGAAGGGATCTTGGAGTCTTACAGGACAACTACCTATAATATAGGTCAGCAGTGGGCAACAGCAGCCAAAAAAGCGAATGCAATGCCTAAGTTGTATTAACAGAGGGATACAGCAAGATCAAGGAAAGTATTAATTACCATTTCCTATAAGGCCTTAGTAGAACCACACCTAGAGTACTGCATCAGTTTTTTGTTCACCACTTATAAAAAAGGATGTTCATACTAAAGAAAAGTACAGAGAAAGAGCACACCAGGAGATTAGGCGGACTGCTAAAACATACAACGAACGGTTGCAGGAACTGCACTTGAGCTCATCTCGTAAAGAGAAGGACCAGGGAGACAATGATAGTGGCTTCCAATATTTGAGGGGCTGCCACAGGGAGGAGGAAGGGGGTCTAAGCATTTCTAAGCTCCAAAGCCAGACAAGGAATAATTGGCAAGAACACTTTGAACCAATAAGAGATAAAATTTAACTTGGAAATAAGGAGAAAACTTTTGTTGACAGTGAGAATCATCAGCCCAATGGAACAGCTGCTTTCCCTCGGAAGTTGTGGGAGCACCATCACTTGAGACTTTCAAGAAGAGATTGGACTGCCATTTGTCAGAAATAGTGTTGGGTCTCCCGCTTGGGTGGGGGATTGGACTAGATGGCCTACAAGGTCTCTTCCAACTCTGATTATCTGTTTATCTGAGTTAGTGGGGCTGAGAATTTACTTTCTGTACTGACAAAAATACTAAAACTTACAATAACATGATTGTCTCTATAATCTTACCATTATATCATGGATGTCATTTGAATTGTTTAAACTTTCTTCTTCATGCAATACTGTCTTGCTTTCTTAAAAAGAAAATACAAAAAGTTGAATAGGATGCAGCAAAACATATTGAAAATACATAATTGTCATGAATTAAAAATTCTATAAAGATTCAAATAAGGTTAGCCTATAATAGAACCTTGAAACAGTGGTGGGATTCAAAACATTTTTACTACCAGTTCTGTGGGCATGGCTTGGTGGGCATGGCAGGGAAGGATACTGTAAAATCTCCAGTCAGAGGTGGTATTTACCGGTTCTCTGAACTACTCAAAATTTACACTACCGGTTCTCCAAAACTGGTCAGAACCTGCTGAATACCACTCTGCCTTGAAGCATACATTAAATGCTTTTAAGTTCTGAAAGCTATATCCCAGCTATGAAAAGCATTACTTCAGTATTATTTCCAAAAAGTGTTATTAGAAAAATCAAGTCATGAGGTAGAATAATCAGAATTTTGTTGCCCCTACCACACCATGTCTTTTTTCTAGTGAAAAAGAATTTTTCAGATTCAGTGTTATATTGTAAACCAATGTCACTTACAGTCATTACTGCAAAAGGGGAAATAGATATTACATGCTTTAACACTGAGCAGAAGAGAACCAAATTTCCCAGATATTTGTAGCCAAAAAAAAGGCAGCAAAGAGATGGAGCAAAGAATCCAGGTGCTGTACTTAATTGTCCAAATTTTTGCAGCCCAGATGTTGCAAAATAGTGGAAGTACTCTTCTAATTAAGTAGGCTTCATTTAAAGGAAAATATAAAAGGTATTTCCACTATTTTGAATTCTGCTGCTGTGTAAATTGTTGCGTATACTATGGACAGCAAGAGTAACTATGGTAATAGAGATGAGTTAAATCATATACAATCAGACACATCATTAGAAGCTAAAATCAAAAGACTATATCTGATTTACTTTAGCCATGTTATGCATGTGTATTCATTGAAGAAGGCAATGATACTAGAAATGTTTAGTGGACAAAGAATAAGGGGCAAGCAAAGAATATGCTGGGTTAATAACATCACATTTGATGCAAAGTTGAATGTGCAACAATTGAAAGAAGCCATGCTTGACAAGATAGCATGGAAAGCACTTGCCTAGAAAGTCACCAAGAATCAAGACAGGACTAAATGGTTAAAAACAAACATTTCCACAAACAGCATACAAAGTGTGTTGTCCATAGGTTAAATTGATCTTAACCAACCTTTTATTTTTCCAACAACTGCACTTATTGACAACATTCCCTGACTGGTACTTCTCACTCTTCATGAATTAGAATAATTGTGAGCATTCTGTAACTTCACAGTAGGTAAGTTATCATCCAGGGACACTACTAAATAAGAAACTAGCAATTCTTGGCTTCTTAGAGCCAACAGAGGGAAATACATCTGAAAAAGTATATGGACATAATATAAATCTCAAATAATTCACATATCTATGACACCTTTCTGCATTAAAATTTAGCAACTCCAAAAGTAGAGTAGAAAAACATATTTTACAGGAAATTCAAGTCAACTATTATGCATTTCTAAGTAAATAAAAAGCAAGGAAAAAACATAGTTAAAAGATCTGTTACCATTTTTAACACCGTTATCACATTCTGCTTCATTTCCTTCATCTTTATGGTCCGGAATGTCAAATTTAAGAATATGCTTTCTTTCCACCCATCCTCTCTTTCTTAAACAAGAGCGAATTACTGGGTAAGGACCACAGATGGTAAAAATTCTCCTTTCCTGAAATCATAAAGAGGTTTCAGAGCCGATGTTAACATAAAACAATAGTCAACAAAATGTCTGCACTGGTGTGTTCTTCATCTCTGTATTTAGCTACTTTTTTAAAAGGTCTCTCTCAAAATAAACTGTGATGCACATAAAAAACTATAAAGCTTTGATTGCAGAATCATGACTGCCATCTTAACTCCTTTTACCGTACTGTGTAGATTCTTTGCCATCACTGTATTGCTCTCAATTCTTCCAAGCAAATTAATGTTGCTTTCAATTGGCTGAAGGCTCAATTAGACTTGGGTAGCTTATCAAGCTAAATAGTAGGCCAGGACAAAAATTTAATTTGAGTAAGTTTTCCTCTTTTTTAATTAATATTATGTGAAAATGTACATTTAATTAAAATTAAACCTAATAAATATAGTCTCTGTGAGATGGTTAATAATTTACCCCAAGTCACACACACAAAAAAACTTTTGGTAACAACTGTTGGACATCTCTGGATCTGCCTCCAAGGATGTTAGGCCACACATGACTCCAATCTAAATCCCATCAACTTCCAGGTTGGGCGCATCAACATCGTCTTGTTATCAATGTTGCTAGCTCTAGATGTCTGCAAGTATATTGTGCATTTTATGCCATTTTTGTGTGTGAAAATATGAACAGACATCCACAAAAGATGGACTACATGGCAGCCTCTCAAACAGGTGAGAAGATATGAAAATAATGTGCTGCTAGATATCCTCTTTTTCTTCCGAGATGTCAGCACATGAAAAACTATCAGAATGAGGACTCTAAAAAGACTCAACAAAAAAAAATAGTTCTCAAACAAGGGGCCCTCTTGGTTCTTGAGACACAAAGCAGTCCTCAAAACCATAGATGGTCTCATGTGAAATGGATGAGATCATGGTCCACAAATGAGAAAGTGTTAAGGGAAAGTGAGAAAGATGTTGTGGTTCGCAAGCAGCCTGTGCAGACGGTAGCGGAATCAGACAGTGGGGAAGAATGGGGACCAGTCCATGAGTAGATGAGGACTCAGATGAGGGTCCTGCATCCATGCAGAGATGGGGCCAGGACCATCTGGGAGTGGGGAGCTGACTCCAGAGCCTCCAGAGTCTGGCAGCAGCGAGGCAGAGGAACCAAGGGAGCCAGAGCAGCTGAGACAAAAGGGGAACCAGGGGAGCCTGTTCCCAGAGCGCGTGTGTGCAGAGCTGCTAGAAGGCCACAGCAGCTGAGACAAAAGGGGCAACTCAGGAGTAAGGCTGGGAGGTGACTGCCGCTCCCATAAGGACAGGCAAAGGAGAAGAAACCTTTGTAGGAAGCAAAGTTGTTCGTTCTGTTTTAATTAATCCTTGAAGCTCTGTGTGGACTTTGTACTCCGGTTGGTTTTTTACAGTTCATTTGATACTTTTGTTATTGTCAGCAATTCAAAGGAGAGAAAGGTGGGTGCTTATCTCGAGGGACTGCTTGGGACTCATTACAGGCTGGGAATGAACATAATTCCCAGCGCTGAAATAAAACAAGAGTTATTTTAACTAAGTGTGTGCTTAATTACAGTCTTGGAAGCCTTTGTCAGAACACATAGCAAGCTGGTTTGGCTGACGTAATCATAAAGGTAGAGAGGAACTATAGTACAGGTATCCTCGATTTATGACCACAATTGAGCCCAAAATCTGGCTTTCCTATTTTTTTTTATTTTTATTTTTTTTGTAAATTTTATTTGAGTTTTCACCAAAAAAAAAATACAAATAAAACATCTTTTTTGAAAGTAGCATGATCCCGGGTTACATTTCTTCGTACAGATACAAATTCAATTTCATGCTCATTTTTATGTTCTATTTCATATCTTATTATTGTTTTACATTTTCTACATAGCTTCTCCCCTCTTTTAATTTTCTCAATTTTATTTTAATTATCTCATCTCAAGTTCAAATCATTATATTTATATTTTTTGTCTGTCCTGTTTCAATTATCTATTATCTTTTCTCATTAAAACAAAGTTTCTCCTGTAGTTACTGATTGGAGTATGACGTCTTTATATCTTTTAAGTTTATCCATTTAACTCTTATTTAGGCTTCAATATATACCCTAAAGATATAACATTCAATATAATACATAACTTCCATTCGGATACTGCTTGGTACATTCTTAAAATACACACTATATTTTAAAAAAAGAAAAAAAATATAAATATGTGTAATTAAAACAACACATTCCATTCTAATTCAATTCTATCATTAATATTAATATTCATTAAAATCTTAACTCTTTAACATTACTTTTCAATTAAAATATCATACTTCTATGGGAACAATTATAAGTTTTCCATAATTAACTTCCCCCTCTCTTCACTTATATTTTATAAAATGTAACTAATTAAAATGTTCCATCCCTTCCTTAATTCAATTTTCTCATTTATTTTATTTCACTTATTTTATTAACAAACATTTCACTAAATTACACTGTCTATTTTATCCCTCATTTTAATCATATGTTGTTTCCAATTTTCTAAAGTTATTTCTATTACTAATATACAATACAATCTTATGTACCTTTACAGAATCCCTTTTTCAGTTAAATTTTTACCCATTATCTCCAAATATGCCCTGTGTCTCTATGTCTTGTTTCTTGTCCTTTATAACTTCTTTTCCTTTCCTTCTTCCTCTCTTCTTCTCTCTCCCTTTTACCCCCTTGTCTTTCTTACCTCTATTTCTCTCTTCTCTATTCCCACTTCTGTTGCTTTCCAGATTATACTTTCTTTGCTTGTTTTTTTAAGTCTTAAATTCTCCATCTCTTTCCCCCCTTTTCCTTTTTCTTCCCCACACAGAATTACTGGTTCATCAAAGAGGGCTTCTTCTTTGTCCCAGTCTCTTGTTTTGCAGACGTTTCTTGTTGTTTCTCATAGTTCCAAATCTCCATTCTAAGAATTGAAAAATGAAGCCAAAAAGAACCCCTCCTTCTTGTGCATCTTCTTTTATACTTTTTAAGTTTTCAATCCATCCAGAAGTAGTGCCATTGTATAATTTTTAAACAACCACCCGATTAATTTAGTCATTCAAATACAATAACCAAGAATCAAAGTTCACCAAGTAATCCAATACACACACAAGCTGTTTCTTTTTTGCTCTTTTTTTCACTTTCTCTTCCTGGGGTTCTTCTGTTTAGTTACAAAGTTTCAGTTAAAATGTATCTTTTTAAAGTCTTATTGAAGTTTTACTGTAGATTCTTTTTAATTCCAGGCAGTCTCCTCCCTCTTTCCAGATCCTGCCCTTTTATTCTTTTTCTCTCCCTTCCTGCTTTAAAAAAAAAAAAAATTAGTGTCCAGAAATCTTTATTATCCCTTTGACATTTTGTTTTGTTTTTAGCTTAATTGCCTGTTGATGTCAAAGCAGATTTTTCCAATTTCTTATTTAAGTCTCTTAGTTGCCAGTATAGGGAAAGGGAGAGAAATTTAAAAAAGCCAAACCATTCCATTTTCACTTTCCTTCACTGCTTCTGACTCTTCTTTGGGAGTGATGAATTTTTTTTGTAAGTTTAAATTCCAGGGTACCTTATTTGTTGCTTTTGCTGTTTGACCAAGTCAACCAAAACTTTCTCTTCTTATCTTCCTCCTGCACAATCTTTTCCAGTCGAATTCTTCTTTGTGGTGGACATTTCTGACCACCACTCCTACCGCCTTCAGGAAAGGCAGGAATGGCCAGCTGGGGAGGAGAGATGTGGCTCTCCTCAACCCTGCAGGCAGTCTCCCCCCTCTTTACCACCTCTACGGGGTGGCTTAGCCCCGAAACCAGCCAGCTCGGGGTGCTCCAGCGGCGAGCCCAGACCAAAACTGTGCACGATCAGAGATTTCTGTCTGTCACTGAAGGAACTCAAACTACCTCTAAAATCTGGCTTTCCTATTGTCAAAAGTTCACAAAAAAGGGATCATGTGACCTCTGGACACCGCAAACGTCATAAATATGAGTCAGTTCCCAAGCATCTGAATTTCAATCACATGACCATGGGGATGTTACAATGGTCATAAATGTGAAAAATGGTCATAAATCACTTTTTTCAGTGTTGTTGTAACTTTGAATAGTCACTAAATGAACTGTTGTAAGTCGAGGACTACCTGTACTTGAGAATCATCACAGAAAATAAGGTATTCTGTGTGGTGAGTGGGAAGTACTCTGGTTCTTACACCACAAATGGAGAAGAAATCATGCTGTGTTGAAGAAAATAAAATAATAGATATTGTACTATGAATTACCTATAAATAGGAATGAGGACTCTGTGGTCTTCTAAGCTGCTAAAGTGGAGTTCCCAGCAGCCCAAGACTACTGGCCAGTGAGGAATATTTTATAATTCAACAGTACCTGAAAGAAGAGTCAAAGATTCCCTCACCTGAACTACATGCAACTTTCAAAGATAATAATCTGGAAACAAACTTGAGTTTTTCTGTATTGTGGCAGAGGGCACAATGATACTTTTGTTGTCACCAAATCATTATGACAGTATACTCCTTTGCTACACACAGAAGAATTTCAGATGAACAAGGAAGAATCCAATTCTGACTTGGAAGTCTACAGCTGAGTTCCTGGCCACGGAGCGCCAAATTCTCCTACTTATATATAGGAGAATTGACATACTGACATGATTTCCTAATGGTATCATTCAATACTTTGGACATTTAGATCTTTTCAGACCTACTTCGGAAGCCATGACCTCAGCAAAGTATTGAAGGGAGTTACTGAAGAATGAGACCTCAAAGCCAAACTACACTGGCTCAGGTACCACCTCACATAATGACAGTTCTCTTGCAGTTTGCAGAAAGCAAAATTGAAGAATTTTGAACAACAGTTGTATCAAACCATCTTACAATAAAAAAAAAGTACAGATATTATTTTTCTCCCATTATCATCTCTGAGTTAATTAGGTCTTGCAGAATTTTGACATATCTGAAAACTTGGGAAAATGCATTGAAAAATACCTTTTCAAATCACTTTAAAGTCATTGAAAATTAATATATTGGCATGATCCCAGCTTTTCAAAACCTTTTAAAAGAATGAAAAATATATACATTAAACAGAGGGCAGAGAATTTTGCAGCTGTATTTTTAAAAAGATGCCAACCCTGTTCTCACTTTTATGTCTATTTGTTCAATGTAATTTTTTTTCTTTTTCTTATGTTTGTGGAATATTTTTAAAGGGTTTAATTCCAAAAATTAGATAGACATGCTACAATACAAATATTATTTCAAAAATATTGCTATTAAATATACCCTGATGGCTTTATCTGCTAAAAATCTTGCAAGCTTGTATTTGTCTATTTTGGGAGGAGGAGGAGGAGGAAATTCTTCCACTGATCTCAGTGTGAGCTCTAAAAATATAAAGAAAAAAAACTATGTTATAAAAATGGTTAAAGAAAAGCAGAACAATGTAGAATTAGAACTGTATTTAAAAAAATGAAGTTATTTAGTAATAATCAGGCTAGAAAGCAAGAGACCATGAATTAGCCATGAAAGCCAACTGGATGACTTTAGCCAGTTACTTTCTCTCAGCCCATCTCACCTCGCATGGTTGTTGTTGTAGTGAAAATAGGGGGAGAAATGTATATTGGATATGTTTGCTAATTTGAGTTATTTGTAAAAATAATAAAGGTATTCCTGCATATTCAATAGACTTCTCTTGACATTAACAAATATCTTATTTCTGAAAACTAGTGATCAGTTTCCCTATGAGTCATGAACCTCTGAAGAAGAACAACTGATATATTTGACCACTGGTGAGGGAACTAACTGGTCAATGTTAACTGACAATCCTCTTGGCAATTTGTGCAAGAATATTATATATGTATGCTAGTACTATTTACAGTAAGCTTGGATTAAAGCCTATGCATAGGCTACATATTGGAGGAAAAAAATGAAGATTAATTATGTAAACAAAATAAAGCAGATTATGTACAGATGTGGCCTTTTGTAGAGTCTACAGCTAGTAATTCAGATTAAGTTCAGCACTAAGAGATCCCTGGCCAGACTACTCTTTGGTGGTCACTCCTGACAGTGGACAAACCTGAAAGCAATTATGCCTCAGTCTGGCAAGCCATCTAAAATTTCCCACAGTGACTTGACAGAGTAACATATTGGGGAATTGTGAGAAATTAAAACAGTGACTTCACAATCAAAGCTTCCTGATGCCAGGGGCACAGTGCATCAACACAGATAATCTTTACCACAGGCCAGATTTTGCCCAAAGGAAGAAAAGAAAAACAAGTTATCATTGAAGTAATCTCTCTATTTACATGTTTGATGTAGACAAGATGTGTCCAATGGCTGGCTGGGGAATTCTCAGAGTCCACAAGTCTTAAAGTTGCCAAAGATGGACACCCTTTGTCTATACTAAATTTAGCCTAATTTAGCATCATTACCCAAATTCATAGAATTTACCATTTCGACCATTAGATAAGCTTCCATGAAATGTACAAACTCTGTTATGCTCTTCATCTTCCACATTTTCCAGTGGGATTAGCAAAAAAGTAACTTTTTAAAGATTTTTTTTTATTCTGCCTTTATTAATTTTATAGGCAGCAAACATACCTAACAGTCCTTCCTTCTCATTTTTTCCCCATAACAACAATCCTGTGAGGTGGGTTAGAGAGAGTGACTGGTCCCAGAATCATACAGCAGGCATTCATGTCTAGGCAGGACTAGAACCCACAGTCTCCTGGTTTCAGAGCCTTAACTACTAGATCAAAACATTGCCCAAGTCTTTGAGGAAATTTCCCCAAATTCTTCTTTCATCTTAGTATTTGTCAGTACAGAATGAAGCTGTAGTGCCTATTTCTTTTCTTGGAATGCTGCCATGGGAGATTATTATTACATAATGAGGGACATTCCATCCTGGAAGAGCTGAGAATCAGAAATGGTGTACAGAGCTTCTTTCAGAAAATGAAATGAAAGGAGGCTATTATTCTAAATTAATCTTACATATATGGGAGGAAATTTTCCCACCTCTTTTCCCATGCATTCAAGGCCATCATGCTGACAGTACTGGTAATGGCAATTGGGTTTGGCAACTCCATTGCTAAGTGACATGATTGTTAAGTGAAACATCATGTGACCACACCTGACTTACAACTTCAGTTCCACTGGGGTCATTAAGTGAGGTGTCATGTCATTGTGACTTGTGACTTATTGGCCGCTTCCCCATTGACTTTGTCAGAAACCAGTTGTGACACTCACATAACTGCGGGACACTGAACTGTTGTAAATTGCACTGGTTGCCAAGCGCCCAAATCACAAAATCAGGAGGACAGTATGACTGCCATAATTATGAGGACCAGCTGTGAACTTACTTTGCAGCACTATTGTAAGTTTGAATAGTCACTAAACAGGGCAGTTGTTAATTCAGGGCTACTCATAATGGGTCGTAGCAAAGGCAGACGATAAAATTTCTTTCAGGGATATTTTACTCTTTGGATACTTGGTTTCTGACCACAGATGGACAAGTCCTCATAGATCATATAAAAAGATAGCAACTTTTAATTTTCAAACTTCCTAATCTAGAGTCAGATTTATTTTTTTTTGTCTAATGATTCCTACCTCCAGAGAACCTAGAGAAACTAGAACAAGAGGATGCAAAAGCCATGATGTTTCTCCTTCCCCTTATTGGCAACTCTGTGATTTTTAACCTTAGTTTTCCAATTGTACAGACCTCAGGCCTAATCTGAATGTTTTGTCAGAGTGGGAGTTGTGGTTGTGAGGTGCCAGATAGACCCAGTGGCTTCTTTGATCCCCGTGTCCAACCATTGGTCATACCTCAGTTATAGACTCCCTTGTGTTGAAATATTTTTTTATCCAATTTGTATTTATGTATTTATTTATTTTTAATTATAAGAATACAACACAACACAGCTGTTCTGGCATTACAATTGTTATACATACATAAATATTACTTAACCATTCACAATAATCTTGTTTGACACATTATTTACTATTTGTCCTGTTCATTCTAACTACTTATGTTATCTTGCCTTATTCCATGCAACCACTGATAAAATTTATTCCACGCTTCATAGTACTCAGATTCCACCTTGTTTTTTACTGTTGAAGTATTTTGACGTAGAAATGAACTAGTATTTTGTCGTGAGACAGGAAAGGAAATCTGATCTTTATTACACCCTCTGAAGTTGGAATCCTATGGTGGTTGGGATCATAGGAACTCAGTCCAAAGCTCTAATCCTTTACTCTGGAATACTCAATCTTTTAGGGTGGGTGGACACATTTGGAATGCTGGTAAGAAGCTAGGCGCATTCTCATTAAGGATTATGAGGGGAGGTAACTCATAACTGCCATGGGGACAGAGCCAGTTGGAAAGCATGCATTTAACAGAATGCTACCCCTCCTCCACCCTTTTCCATAGGACATTTTCTACTATCCATGCTTTAACTTACAGTATCCTCTTTCTGGATATGGGTATACTTCCAAAATGTGCATTAAGATGCAGCTCACCATACTTTTTTTTAAAAAAAAAAGTTTTTGCACGATTCAGGATCTATAGTTATTCCTATAGGTATAAATGAAGATGCTGCGAGAAAGCCTAAATATGGCAGCTTCTCATTCTTTTAATTATTTTTTTAAAAAAATACAAAATGGAACCAGAGGCTGACCTGTAAAAATAATGGTACTGCAGCTAATTTGGTATAGCAGTTAAGGCAAAAAATGAGGAAACTCTGGGTTCTAGTCCCATTTTAAGCACAAAGCCAGAAGGGTGGCTTTGGATCAATCAGTCTTTCTCAGGCCTTGGAAAAAAAGAGCAGGGGATAGTCTAGCAGACACCAGGAGTCAGACTTGAAGACAAATACGCATAGTGCAACTGAAGGCTCTGTTTTTGCTCCTTTGATCAGATATAATTGCTCTAATTTTATTATGCTATATATTCCTGATCAAAATGCATTGTGTATGTTAATCAGCTCACATGAAATATTTCACAATATTTTTTTAAAAATGAATGCTTAATTTCCCAGTACTTAGATACTGGAAACATACCCGGGAACATCCCATGGTGGTAAGAAACTACAGGAAGGCAATTGTTCAAAGCAATATTCAGATTTCTTTCAGTTGACAGTTCAGATTCTGTTAAACCTGACAGAAAATAAGCAAAACTTGTCAGATGAAGCATGATGAAAAAAAAAACCAGAGTTGGAGTGAATTTTTACATATGCAGAATTAAACAAACTAACAGGCAAACCTGCGCTGAATGCTCAAATTAGAGACAAATTGGCATCTTGCCTACAGGGCCAAAGGTCTATAAACATTCAATTCATTATGGTTTGTTGTACAATCAGCCAGATGTTTAGACTGGATTTTCCATGTGTAGGAACCTATTGATTCCTTCCCAAGGACATGGAATAGGCAAATGGCATTGTTTGATGGTGTTAAAGGTATTGTCACAGGATGTAAGCTGTTCCAAGTGAAGCTGCCTTTTGCAAAAGACTAGTGGTGGTTTTGTCAATGCCGATGGTGTTCAAGTGGCACTTCAGTTGTTTTGGGATTGCATCAAAGGCACCTATTACTATTAGTAGTATCTTTGCTTTCTTTTGCCACAGTCATTCTATTTCTGCTTGCAGGTCTTTGTATTCTGTGACTTTCTTCAGTTATTTCTCTTCCATTCTGTTATCTCTAGATATTGCCACATCTACTATCCAGACGTTTTTGTCCTTCATATTGACAATTGTTGAGTCTGGGGTGTTATGTGGCAGGTGTCTGTTTGGATTCTAATGTCTCAGAGCATTTGGAGAAATAAATAGAAGTTCATCCTAGGAAGATCCAAACTGAGATTAAGGTAAAATCTTCTGATAGTGAGAACAATTAGTCAATGGAACAGCTTGTTTCCCAGAATTTTGGGTGCTCCATCACTGGGGGGTTTTAAGACTGGACAACTATTTGTACAGGATAGAATAAGGACTCCTGCCCTGGCCAGAGGGCTAGACTAGAAGACCTCCAAGGTCCCTCCCAGCCCTATGATTTTATGATCCTGTATACTACATAATTAAGGATTCTGATAAACTTAGAAGTAGAAAGTAGGCTGGCGTTTAATTTCACTTAGGAGTTTATGTCTTCAACTGTATTTAACTTCATGATGAGCCATCAAGATGGTATGAACTCTTACTCACCATATCCAGGTGGAACTGTTCCCAATCTGGTCCTTCAGGTCTTTCAACAATGTACATGTTGCTGATATAGAGTCCATCCACACTGATGCTCATCACCCCCTTGTTTCCTGCTATTTTTTCTTGGACTAGAGGACATCCAAGGTTTCTCTCTGCCTAATAGTCTTTGATTCCCAGCATTACAGACTTCTTCAGGTCTTCACATAGTGTCTAAAATATAATACTCTGAATCTGGTTATTTGCACTTTGAATGAGAACTCTGGGTTGATTTGTTGATTTGATCCATTTGTTTGTTTGCTTGGTTATCAGTTGTTTTTTCTTAGGAGTCTTCTCCAACATCAACGTTTAAAAGTTCATTCTATTCTGATACCTTATTTTCTGCCTTTCTTCTTTGAAGTCCATTAACCAAATTTAACTCTGGGTATAGCTTAAAGCAGTTGAACTCATCATTATTAAAATACCAATAGTAAAAGGAGTCAGAAATAGGATCCATGGGAATCACTGATTCCTGATTAATCTTACTGAAGCAGTGCAACAAAAGTATTTCACCACATCAGGTGAGTAATAAATATATTAATTAGGATTCTTTCTTATTGGTTGGTTCTCTTGCTACAAAAACTTACCATTTAGAAAATGATTAAGGTATCAGGCTAGAAACCCAGAGAACATGCATTTAGGTCCTGCCTTAGGCATAAAGCCAGCAGGGATCTTTGGGCAAGTCACTCAGACCTAGGACAAACCACTTCCAAAATCTTGCCAACAAAACTGCCAGGACGTGTCCAGACAGTCACCAGAAACCAAGACTGACTTGAAGGCATGATCAAAAATTTGTTGAACTGCTTAGTGATATGGAAAAACAATATTATGTATACATCAGAATATTCTGACAAAAGAGTATTCAATATCTTAATGCTTTGCCAACTGTATTTTTGAAGGATGGAAATGAGGGATACAAGTATCTCCCCATCCCCTGAGAGGAATTTTAATTTTTTCATCTCCTCTTGCAGTCAATGCGATGATTTTATTTAGATTGGAAAAACAGCTAACCTATTTTTTCCACTGACCAAATTCTTTCATTTCCTGCTATCTAACACCCAATACAATATTTTTCTGATCTTGGGAAGTTTTACCTGCACTAAATGACACAGACATGGAGACAGATCAGTTATTTCTCACTGAAGTTAAAACCAGATTTCTAACTTTGAGTGTGGAATTGAAGGGGATAGTCTTTTAAGGATCATGTCCAGTCATCTCCATGTTGCTTTTAATGTTCCCTTTCCCACAACCCCAGTAAGAAACAAACAAACCCAATACTGTAATTTGTAAACACTAACTATTTTCTCCTTCATGTTTTGTTTCTTCGCTTTTAGATTTTCTTTCTACATGAAGCCGGTTCATCCTGTCATTGTTGCTTCACTCTTTTGTCACAGTCCTGTGAATGGAGAAATATTACAACCTTAGTTTCTACCAAAAGGTATAAGCAGAAGTTATTCAAGAAAATGAAATATAAAAATATTTCTTTTTAAAGGATGGCTAAATTTTCCCTTAGCTTTCCTGTCAACTACCAAAGTATGGTTTTAACTGTTACACTCTTAACATATGGTTTTCATCAAATACACTTTACTTGTACTCCTTAAACAGGTCTGTCATTGTTGTCAAAGAGGCAAACTTTTCTAGTTTACTTCCAGACAAAATGTACCATCAATACATATTATCACTGGAAACAAATGGAAATTCTGTTTATGCTTACCCACACAATTTATGTGAATCGAATAAAAAAAACCCAAAGTGTAATTTGTTGTTCGGGAACATCTAGGAATATGTAGTCAACCACCTGCCAGGTTTCCAAGTGATGAAATCCATTTAAAAAGAAAAGAACAAAGTCCCTCTTCCAAGACAATTTCTTTTATTTAGGAAAGCATCAAATTGGCAAAGTCCATGGTAATTCCAGATTTGACACAGCCCGGAATTACCCCCAATATTAAAAGTTAGAAACAACCCCCCAAAGTCACATTCTCTAATAGAAGTAATTCAACGTTACTTGATGTCATAAATTTCCACCTCCAAGGGCCTAAGCACGGACAGCTCATTTTCCCACAGGAAGAAGAATCATCTAGCCAAAACAATTCTATCTCCACTCCTCCCCCCCTTAGGAATGTGGCAAGCCCTAAACTCTTCCTCCCACGACTGTCACCGAGAAAGAAAAAGAATATATACTAAGCCTAACTAAAATGACTACACATATGTCAATTTCGGACTTGACACCACCCTCCTTTTCCATTTCATCATCTTCCTTTGATTATCAACTACTTTTGATGCTTTTAAAAGGGCCACTAGATTGGCATTCTGGCTATTCGCTTTCAGTTTTGTCTTACCCTCCTGGAAACAGCAGAACTCCTCTACTTGATGACACTTGAGATTTCTCCTTTAACCCTCCCCTTACAAAGTGTTGCATTGCTCCTTACCTAACTACCATTGTGACCTTTGCAGGCAGGCAACCTTGTGCATTGTGGGTAGGGGATTTGTACATCAAGCAAACGTATTTGTGAAAGGGGGAAACTCTGGATTGTGTTATTTATTTTAGCTACTAAGATCAGTTTCGGTGGCAATCAAGGCATTTAGCTAGACAGTTTTGTATTAAGAACCCTGACCAAAGAATAGTAATTACATAAGGATACCAAAGTATGAATCACTCAACTTCAAACACATGTTGCTTACTGTCCACATTGCACACATCGAAGCATTCTTCACCTTATCATTAGCCTTGGCTTGACTCCTTTGTAAGTCCATAGCCATACTTCAAGATCATTTTTGAAACACTGCAAGTTTCAAATGTTACACATTAGATAATTTTTTTTAATCAATGTCCTGTAAAGGAACTGTGATTTTGTTACAGAAGCTTTCAAGTTACAGTTATCATTGTAACTGGAGTTGTATTAATTATGTTAATTATTAAACTTGTCTTCTGCAGCAGAATTTCTAAGAAACCTTCATTCTGCTTTTAAAGTTTTAATTCAGCACTTAAGATGAATTCATTAACACGTAGAAATATTTTTGGAATATTTGATCCAAAAAAAAAAAGAGTAAAATGTCTACGCTTGGTTCTTTCATTTCCTGTAAGAGATTTATGATAGAACATAAAATAAAAAAGATAAGGTAAACCAGAACATGTTTTGATTTAGTTTATTGTTTTGTTAGTATACATTCAGGTTTTCATTATCAAATTCATGCACAGTACTAAATATTGCTTTAAGAGGTCTATGACCATATTTAAGAATATCCTCGTCTAAGTTTACTCATGATTGATAAACATCAAAATTTTAAATATTTTGATTTACACTTTGCACAGTATATATTATTCAATCATATTCTTCTGAGCTCCACACCAAATTTGATACTACAGATGCTTTTGGCATTTTTTTTTCTTTTGAACATATACAGTACATAAATCCTAGCGGCAAGCTGCAATATGAACACTTGAACCCATTGTTACTACTATTATTGCTACTGTTGAGAAAAATCAGATAGACACAGAATCTTCTGTAATTTTTAATGATTACAAAATAAAAAGTCCATCAGGCACCATTACTCTTTTTGCATAATATAATTAACTGAAATTCTATATTTTCCAGTTCATTTCTGTGCACAGCTTAGAGTTCTCATTATTATCAGAAAGGTCTTCAGTGATTTGAAAGTAGAATATAAAGAAGGGTCACCTTTGCCAATTGACACTTCTTATCTTCTAAGGTCTTATCTCACATTCCTTATCACTGGAGTATGGATGACTGAGACTCCGGAATTTATCTTTTTCAAAAGCCATGAAAGAAACTGGAGCGTAAATTTGGTTGACACATTTCCTTATCACTTTCTTGGGCATAATCCACTTTTTAAATGTTCTTGAACTCTTTTCTGTTCAACTGCTGTTCAATTATAATTTAATGGCACTAAATATTCTCTTACATAATTATTTTTAAGCATTGTTTAAAGCTCCCATCAGAAGAATCTAAAGCTTAAGAGTCAAAGTGAAATGACTGTATTTATTAAAATATTTCTTTACAGAGTTACTTTAAATAAAATACTATAATACACTGTTCAAACCACTCAGGAGGGTCAAATATTTTCCAGCTATCAACATTAGCTTTTTTTGCCACATTTGTAACAACCAGCTACCATACTTTAGTACCATTTACTGAACTACTGTAAGACCATCATATCAAAAATAGGATTTGGTACAGAAATGGATAATTAAGGTTAAAAACTCTGAACACTGAAGCTGTTTCAGTTTTAAGCCCCTCATAAAATTGTGTAATACAAAATGAAGAGGCTGGGAAAGAAGAAACTACTTACTACTTTAGAAACTATAAAAAGGAAATGGCTCATCTAAAAATATGGCTACATCTCCACAGTCCCAATTCCCATTGACAATTGTGGCTGCAATTTTTAAATCAAGGTTGTTGGCTAAAGTAGAATCAAGTCATATTTCAAAATTGTCACTGTTTTAAAAAATCCTGGTTTCTTTTAGCTGATTCTGCCTGACATTCTTGAGCATTTATCAAAATAGTAGATTGAACCCAAAAGTAAATCAAAAACATACGTCTTCTTTTACTCATCACACTAAGCTGCAATCAATAACCACATGGCTTCAGAATTTCTGCCCTAATCCAACATGATTATTCATTTTCTTTTTAATAGATCACGCTATGTCAAAACCGCACTATGGTTTTGCATAATCTATGAATGCAGGATTATGTGTTCCTGTGATCAGATCTGCAAGTGACATCTATCAAAAATTGTGATACCTCTGTGATTTTACTTAAAGCAACATCAATCCAATACTAGAACCGACTTGCAATAAAGATTTTTATTTTATCCAAAAGTAAAAACAAGTTTAACTTGAAAAAAAATAATCAGCAAAATATTAAGGGTAAACTGTATTTGTTACAAACTTGCATAAATTTTATATCAACCAAATACCAGCAATTCTATTAGTTTCTTGCAATAACAAAACTAATGCATAGTTACTTGCATTAACTATACATGTGGTCAAAATATTTAATTAACAATGGTACTGTTTAAAATCAGAGTTTGTAAATAAAGTCCTGAAATTAATATGAGCTAAATCTAATACATGTACTATTAGAATACATGTACTATTAGAACAATCTATTACTTTTAAAGGATTTTATTGTTTATTGATAATATTTTGATGCAAGAATTATTTTCAAGCCATTCTGGACAATGGAGTTGCTATGAAATTAATTGTTTTGCATCTAATACCACAGCTCTTGTAAACAAAGATTAATCAGCCCTAAAATCTCCCTGGTTCAGTTTCTCAAGTACAAATTACTGAGCCATCTGCACTACAACAGCTTTCCAAGCTTTCTCTTTGTCAAAATCCTTCATGCTGTTATTGGAGACCTAAAACAAAAAAAGATGTCAAGGAATGGAATGCAGAACAAAATACAAAAGAATCTGTAATAATAATGCATCATGAATTCGATAAATTGATTACATATTTCTATGTTTATAAATACAATATTTCTCTAATTCATCAGCTTCATTAGGGCTGCAAGATAATTTTAATTTTTCTACTATTTTCCTTCTACTTGCTCTAATTTTGAAGTACAAATGTCAGCTTTCCTCCAGAGGCAAATTGAAGTAAATTTCAGGATGCCAATTCAATTTACAAAATAGCATTTAAGAGTATTTTAAAATATTTTGCTTTGTGCTGCTTCAAGCCTTCTGGTAAATGAAAAAGATACAGAAGAAATCTAAGTGTCTGACTTATATTGTTTGATTCATAAATACATGTGGCAATAGGTGCACAGATATATTTCTTTAATTATGATGCATGGAGTGCCATTAGATACAATTATATGTAACATTTAACGTATTCTTATAATCCATAAAAAATCCATATATACCAATAAAATGGCTACAACATTTAGTGCATATGATATTTGCAAAAAATGAATTAAGCAAGAAAAAATATTTCAGAATCAAGTGATTTAAAATTGGACAATATCAGAAAAACAAAGGTATATTGGGAAGTATAGTAGGGATCTTAACCTCTTTGTGCCATGGCCCACTTTATGAGTCTGGTAGAACCTATGAATCCCTTCTAAGAAGAAGGAATTTAAATGCATAAAATAATTTTGAAAATAATGTTTATGGGCCCTCTAAAATCAACCCATGGACCTCCAAGGGATTTATTGACTTAAGGGTACGAACCCCTAAAATAGCCCAACAACAATATCAAGGGATGAATATCGAGTTCATAGCTATATACTGCGGTGTGTGTGTGTGTGTGTGTGTGTGTGTGTGTGTGTGTGTGTGTGTGTGCTGCCNGTGTGTGTGTGTGTGTGTGTGTGTGTGTGTGTGTGTGTGTGTGTGCTGCCTTAAGTAAACTAAAATTTGGGATTGATCTATGAAACACAGGATGTTGATTTTACTTCTGCTAGATATAGACACATGCATGTAAAAAGAATTGTAGATGTAAAATATTATGCATATTTTAATGAATAATTATGACAAGTTCTACGTGGATACCAACATTCAACAATTTGGGGAACAATAAGATTTAATTTATTAACAGTGTTCTGTTATGAAATTTAATATGTAAATATTGCTCACCTCTGTTGTTTTGTATTCTTGTTTATTTGTTAGTGGTACTGTCCATAATGCATCATGCATTTTCATTTTTGCTTTAAAATTTACACAGAGTATGACTGTCCCAGTTGTCAGAAAAGCTTGAACTAATAGCATCAGCATTAGAAGCAAGAGTAGCACATCATAAGACTGCTAAAAGTAACAGATATACAAAACATGTTTTAATTATCTTAAACATTATGTACTTTTCTATCTCAAAATCATATGCTTGCTAGAGGCATTTTGGTTGATTGATCAGTGCCTTTGAGATTCTTGGTGACTATCTGGACTAGTCCCTGCAGTTTTTTAATTATAGTTTTGAAAGTGGTTTGTCCTTGTCTGCTTCCTAAGATTGAGAGAGAGTAACAGGCCCAAGGTTCCCCAGCTGGCTTTGTGCTTAAGGCAGTTCTAAAATGTACAGTCTCCAAGTTTTTAGCCTGAAACTTTAATGACTACATCAAACTGGCTCTATAGGGGTATTCTAGGCTCTAGCAGTTCTGTTCAAGGCAATTGAGATTCAAAGATCATTCATTCATTTTTCAAGCTGCACAATTAAGAATGTTCATGTTTCTGAAGGCTAGTTTGATATATTTTGTTATTGTTTCTTAGCAAGAGTTTTATTAAGATGAAACACACTCAATATTTATATACTATAAACACACACACACACACATATACATATAAAAGCTGTTGAGTTGTTACATGTTAAATTGAACATTTAGATTATCCTTTAGTTTGTCTTTGTAAACAAAAGAAGTTTATTTCCTGTAGAAAATAAAAGTAGTGGCTTATCTTTATTTGCTTACAGAATTCTAAATTCTGCAACACAGTACATTTAATCCAAGAAAGACAACTAAGAGTCAGTTTTTTCTTTTTAACAGGGTAATTAAAACCCATATAAATGAGCTTTGATGCAGGCAACACCCTTCCCTCTTTCTTTAACTGAACAAATGTAGGTTTCATATAGTAACATATTTTAAAATTATGAATACATTTTCCTAATTTGTTTCTTGGGTCTAAAACATTTACATTGGACATCTGTGGTTAGAAATACTAGCACGTTACCACAGCTGGCAAGAAGAAACTTGTGAGTGATTGAAATTCTTTCCTGAAATGAATGTCTTTGGCAATATGCAAATATGAGAGCAAATATTTTCCCTGCACGTTCACTTGTCTTGACTGGGTCTCCATCAGTTTCTCTAAAATTCTGTATTAATTGGCAAGCCTGCAGCCTTTTCTAGTTAATATAAATAAGTTTTCAACTTTCGTTTTTGATTTTTCTGTCCCTTCAGCTTCTAGCTCACAGTTTCTAACTGTAATCTCCAAAATCCTTGTAATATACCACGTTCTGTGAATTGCTACTTCTGTTCCAAAATGCTCTAAAATTACATTTGTTTTAATAAATACAGAACTTATTTCATTAGAAATCAGATTATGACCTATACATAATATTCATAGATTTATTATGCATTAATAACTAAAAAAATAAAACATACTTGAATTGTTGGTGGATAGTTTTTGATCATGTCTACAATGCGCATTATACTGAAAGACAAGTATCCTGAAGCTGTGAATAACAAGGGTGATGTAACACTGCTTATGGCAATAAGAACTTCCACCTAAATTAAAGATAAAATTGTGAAATATACAGTTGCAAAGAATGTGTGCCTTCTTATATGTCATCAGAGGTGTTATACTATGATTTTTATTTACACAAATATTTTAATTAAGTATATTAATATAAAAATGATAAATGAATATTAAAAATCAACAGATGAATATTTCAGGTATTATATTAAAATGTATATTCAAACCTATTAAATATTGAAACAAAAATTGGCATAAACAGAAGTTAGGACTTAGTAGTAAGTTCATGTGACATTCTGACAGCAATCATTCAGTAAATGACAAGGAAGTACAACAATATACATTATGACTGGACTAGAACTTCACTTAGCTTGCAAGTCTGTACATATCTGGGCGTGCAATGAATGCTGTTTTGCATATGCTATTAAATTATTTAAAGTTTCCCTGTTGTGAATATGTCAATGACGTCAGGGCAAAGGGGAGGTCGAAATAAAATAAGTCAAATTGGCATTCAGGGCAGCCCAATCAAAATTCCATTCCTTATGTACATGCATCTACATTGCATAAATATTCAAAAGAGCAGGGCTTCAATGAGGCTGTTGCAATTGTTATTTTGATTTTTTTTACAATTTCCTGTTAGCCTTTATGATAATATAAATTAAAGAAGAGATGCATAACTAATAACAATGAAGCCATACAAAAGAACAGATTGAAAATAAAAATAACGAAGTCTGAAATTGTACAGTGAATAAGAAACAACTGAAGCAAGTATTAAGATTTTAAATAGTTACAAGAAATGGAGACTGAAATATTTGAAGATGAAAAAATTAAGCCATCTTGTCCCACTAATCATATTTGTAGAAACACATTGTTTAAATTATATAAAATCCTGCTCAGCCATTTTTTTCCAGCAATTCTTGTGAGATCACTTTCCATATGGCCCCAATAATGGATCATTTAGTTATCTTCATAATTTTTATGACATAAATTTAAAAGGTAACTTTTTCCTCAATGAAAAGGAAGATCTCAAACAGTACAGCAACACCTTTATTGGATCACTATGCATCTTATGATATATCTCCCAAATAAAAGTGGTTCCCGGTTGGGCATTGTATGAAAACAGAAAATACATTTGAGATAAAAACCACAACACTAATACAGTTTTTGGTTTAAAGGATTTAGAAGCTGTCA
This sequence comes from Laticauda laticaudata, assembly GCA_004320025.1. NCBI lineage: Eukaryota > Metazoa > Chordata > Lepidosauria > Squamata > Elapidae > Laticauda > Laticauda laticaudata. The sequence goes on along the minus strand of BHFT01014571.1, from coordinate 15,833 downwards.
TCTGTTACCATTTAATTATTTTAACAATGTACTCACCAAACATTTGCTTGGATATTCAGCAGCAACATGACTTGCAATAGCACTGGGAAAACACTGAGAAAAAAAAATAAACATGAGCAAATGCAGAGTATAAAAACCCTTGACAGCTATATTTCAAGAGAATGGCAGATCCTTTTGTGATGTATATCCATAACTTTGATTTTTGTACCCAAACAGCTCGGGGGAAAAAAGATCATGCCTAGTTGAAACTTTTCTACTCTTGACCTGGGATGAACTAAGAATGAATATTTATTATATATGAAGACTGAAGCCACTTTCAACAATAGATTGACCTCTATGCAAATGAAGCATAATCCATTCTTAAAATCTTAAGTTTCAACTGACTACAGATAGTTTTCAACTTATGACCGATCTTTTGATGCTTTTGAATTCCCATGGCCTTGGAATAGATGACTGCATCACCACCCCGATCATGTGATTGCAACCTGGGCATTTGATAACTTGTTCAAACGTACAGCCAGTTATCAAGTGCCCCATGATCCTGTGATCATATTTGAAGCCTTCTCTACTGGCTTGTTCCCCAGAAAGTCAATGGGAAAGACTGCAGAGATTATTGCAACCAGCTGCCATTTGCCAAGAGGACTCCCTCTCATCTCTGAAGACTGGCTAATAGAACTGCCTACTAAGGGGAGCCAAATTCCTTTGATAGGATACAGAAACAACCTCCAATTTTCCATCCTGCCAAGTGAGTTCCCTTCTGCATATACAGGAGAGCTCAACTCCTTTGGTGAGGTACAGAACTCAAATATTAAAGTTCTGCACTACATTCTTGCATTCCACCAAAGGAGTTCTCTTCCATGCATGAATGCAGGAAAGGAAGTTGAACTTTTTTGGCAGGCATCTCTTTCAGTCAGCCCCCAGAGTGAGAGGGATCCAAAATCCAAGCATGGCAAGGCAGTAAGGTAAAGAATGTGGATTGCCTCAGGCAGGGGGGTGCGTGGGCTGGAAGGCCCAGTGCAGGGCACACGTTTGTGACTTTGCTCAAAGGCTGAAAAGCCTGCCTGAATTTCGGAGTGGAAGATTTTCAGTTCCTGAGCCAATTTCCCAGCGTCTCCATCACCGCCTGAAGCACCCCACGCTGCTTACCTAGGACAAGAGTTTCAAGTAAATTGAAAATAGATAGAAACTACCTACAAAAGGTAAGGATCCCTTTTGATTGGGATACTGAGATACACTGGGATACAACCATGTCCTCCAATTATATTTGTAAAGACAAATTATTGGAAAATATTAAAGGTAGTTTATAGATGGTATAAAAGAATATGATAGTAACTGTTTGTTGTTAATAATAGTTTGTAATGAAAATAAAACTAAGCTATATTCGATTGAGTGCTACTTACAGCAACTAAGATCCAAAAAAAAGTGACGGAAAGGTACGGGCCAGAAATTAGCACATCCATATTCAAGGCAATTATTCCTCCAAACACTGCAGAAATTCCAACAATTACTTCTACTACCTTAAAAAATAATAATATGATTGGAAATTGATTATAGTAACAAAGTCCTAGAAGTTTCCTTGAGAAAGATAATACAATTTCCTTACCGAATAGGATTTTAGGATCCGTACTGGGAAATTGATATTATTCAATGTGCTAGTAGTATCATAAATAACTGTCTAAAAGGAAAAAGATGATCAAAATAAGAAAGCAACACTATCAAACATTATCAATCTACTGAAGCTATTGACAGAATTATGTTAAGGTTTTACCATATAACATGCATATATTGAAAAAAGAGGAATATGTTTAAAACCATGGCATTGTGCATATTCATGTTTTGTGGTAAATACAAACATGATCCATTCTTCATCTTCATCATCAATACATAAATAAAAATTGCACATATAGTCTTCAGAAGGCTCCGAGGAATGTTCAAATCAGAACTGTATGTTTTTTATGAAAAATGTTTTTAGTCTGTATGCTTATGTTTTTAGTCATTTCTTTAAGATTAGATGACTATTCAGAGTCTGAAAACATAGTCTTGAAAAAAAAATATGTGGGACAAAATTAAGACATAAAACTGGATATTCAGAAATGAACCTAATAAACTGTTGCAGTAGATTGTTCAAAAAACCTGTTTCACAAAATCTAGAGGAACACTATGGAGTTGGCTTTTATAACTTTATGTTACCCTCCCCCTTCTCATCTGACAGCAACTATCCCAAATCATTGCGCAGCAGAAGCTGTTTCATAGCTACCTTATATTTCTCAATTGGCAGCCATTCCAGAAAGCTGAACTATTCTTTTCTGTTAAACAGAGATTAAATAAGATTTTTGTTTTCAAAAGATGTCTGACCTTCTTTCTCTGCCCTCTCCTTTCTCTTCCTCTACCTGTTTTAAAATTGTAAATCTCAAGTAGCTATTGTTATAATAAAGATTGCTATACGACACCTAAAGAGCTCATTTGGCTAAACAGTGAAGGAAGAAAGGTTTAATGCGAACATATATTTTAAGTATTATAAGCCATTGTATGTAACATTCATAAACATTCGTAATGTTCATAACATTCATTCATAACATTCATAAATTAGCCAATTTGGTTAAAAAATGCATACTGATACATTTTGTAAAAGATTTCTCAATGCTTTGGGCTGAAGTTTTTTATTTTTTCCCTTGCAGAATAAGTGTCCTGCCTCACGTAAGGCACCTCTGGATTCACTCTTGATTGGTTAAGTAGAAGATATTATTAAAAAATGTGACTTTATTCTAATGCATAATTAAGAGCAAAATAAAGATCATTTATAATATTTTCAGAATGCATTAACATTAAGTTATATATCTATATATGTTAGCATAACTATAGATGTTTCATATGAGGTTTGAAATACACAAACAAATGCATACACAACAAAATGATTAAGATTGGAAGTTTCTTGTAAAATTACAATATGGTTGTGGACTTAACATTTAAGAAAAATGCATTAATTCAAAAGAGAGAAGCAAGCTTCAGATCTTAAGGTCAGTCACATGGTTGTACAGAAAAATATAATGCACACATAAAATATAGAAATGAGAGAAAATGAGTATCATACATTTCTATAAGTTATATTTTAAAGAAACTGTTTATATTTCAAAGAACAAGTTCCAATAGCATAGACCGAACATTATATTGACTATATATATTTTTAATTAACAGGGAACATATTCTCCAAATCACTATATACAAATAAACAAATTATTCTTATTTGAAAAAAGGGGTATACAATATATGTAGAAATAAGGCAGAGTTGCCTCAGGCTAGATAGGCAGCGTGCAAAATACATACATACCTACATACATACATGCATGCATACATGGTAAAAGTCAGCCTTACTCTTTTCTTTCTGCAGCATTCCTCATTAGATCTAGCAGATATTATTACAGTAGTTGCCATGAAAACCTCTAGCAGAATCAGGAGAATCAGGTTGAAATTTATCTGTCAGTAAAATATTTTAAATAATTTATATTAATGTAAGTGTAATGATAAAATTATTGTTGTATATGTTTTAGCATAATGAAGGAATCTGGCTGTTTTCAAAAGTATTATGCTATTTATCTGTTTATTTATTTATACATTGCTCCAGTTCCTGACAATTTGGAGCGGCACACATATCCATCATCTATAATTTAGATTAAAATAATAACAAAATTACAATTTAAAAAATCATAAGTATATCTACATATGTGAACACCAGTAATATTAATTACATTAGATAACTACCATATTCCAAAGCCGGGAGGGGGGATGAGACATTTCAATATCTCTGTCCCCAAGGAATAGCCAAGTTTTAATGTCTTTCCTAAAAACCAGTTGGATAGCAGAATTTAGATTTCCGGAGAATGTATCAGACAGATATTGTGCTCTCTACCAAAGTCGACTTTTAAAATGGAATAAAAATATATATCTTCCTTGCTATCTTTATAGAGAAAGCAATAAAAGAACACATGGCTTAAGGATTCCAGGAAGACATCTATCTCCTCAGGGACATAAGCAGAAAGGAGGTGTTAAAAAAGGAGGTTTTTTTTATACCATCCCCACAGAACTACAGAGTTCTGTGCATCTAGTGCATTCAACCTGGCCATAGTGGAAGCCTAAAAAACCTTCAGAATTTGAATTGAAGAGAGGTAAGATGATGGCACATGGCCATTAGAGAAAAATCCATAAACTGTAGGGTTAGATATTGGGTTTAAACTAAATACATTATTTTAAATTACTCCGGGCACTTTCAAGCCTAATGAACAGAGACTTTCCAAAGAATGCCCCAAGGACTCAAATCTGCTTTTGTTAGGCAGGTTGATTTAAAATAGTCTCTTGGAACCAGCAGAGGAGAAAAAGGAGGGTCTTAATATCAACCCATAATTTGCAAAACTATCAGCAAAACTTCTAATGAGCTGGACCACCCATAATGTTATGGACCATCTTTCCTCACTGGCCCTCAAATACAAATAATAATTTGTAGTAAAACAACCCCAGCCCATTAACTCATCTGCAAGTAAAATAATAAAAGTTAGAAAAATTAGAAATGGCAATTTCTACATATGAGAAACTACAAGAACAAGAAGATTGGGATGAAGAAGAAACCATCCCTAATGAACAAGCAACTTTTATTTGGGGAAGAAAGGGGAAAGGAGAGAAAGAGAAATGGAGAATTTTAAGAACTAAAAAAAAAACAAAAAAAGGGGAAATAAGGTGAAAAGTGGACCACAACATCAGAAAGCAACAGAAAAGAAAATACACACAAGAGGGTGGAGATTAAGAGACAAGGGGGTAAAAAAGGGTTAGAGTTGGAGAAGCAAGGGAGGAAAGAAGGGAAGACCAAAAAAGGGAAAACAAGGTGAAAATGTTGTCAACAACATCAGAAAGCAACAGAAAAGAAAAATAACAAGAGGGTGGGAATACGAGACAAGGGGGTAAAAAGGGTAGAGGTGGAGAAGCAAGGAGGAAAGAAGGGAAAGAGAAGGCTACAAAGGTTTAAACAAGATGTAAAGAAACAGAATTATTTAGAGATAAGGGTAAACATACAACTGAAAAAGAGATTCTGCCAAAGGTACATAAGATTGTGTGTTGTATTTGTATTTGAAATAATGTTACAAATTGGAGAATAATATATGATTTAAAAATGGGACAAAAATATTTAGTAACTTAGCAAAATTCTTTTTTTAAATAAAATAAATGAAATCAAAATAGAGAGAATTGAATAAAGAGAAAAGATGGAACATTGTCATTGTATAAATATTTTAAAACATAAGTGAAATAGGGGAAGTAAACTAAGGCAAAATCTATAATTGTTCCCATAGAAGCATGATATTTATTTAGAAAGGATTGTGTAAATGTTAAAGCTTAAATGAATACTAATTAATGATATAATTTTAATTGCTATGGATTGTTGTTTTAATTATATTAATTATTTAAAAAAAATTTTTTTTTTCCTTGTTTTAAAATATTGAGTCTATCTTTAGAATTACTACGCAGAATCTGAATGAAAATTATGTTGTTATGTTAAGCTTTAAACAGGGGAAAGGATAAGTATATAAGGCATTATACTCCAATCGTCATTACAGAAGAAATTTTGTGTTAATGAGAAAAGATAATAGACAGCTGAAATAGGACAGACCAAAGGATATAAGTATAATGATTTAAATTGAGATGAAATAAATATAACAGAATTAAGAGAGTGAAAGGAGGAGAAGCTAGATTAGTAAATGTAAAATAGTGAATAAGAAATGGAATTCTATATAAAAAGTAAGCACGAACTTGAATTTATGTCTGTACAAAAAATGTAACTCGGGATCAAACTGCCGTCCAAAAAGATATTGTTTTTATGTTTTTTATGTTTTGTGTTTTGTTTGTATATGTTTGTTTGTTAAAAATTAATAAAATTCTTTATAAAAAAAAAAAGTTTATACTTGGCAAAGAAATCAGATATTGAGCAGAAAGTCTGGCTTAGAAAATTAGTCATGCTTCAATATAATTGAAATGTATATAAAAAATACTTATAAGCATGCTAACTTCAACTAATTTTAATGAAATTTACAAGTGGTTGCAACAATTATATTTTATCTAGCCTTTATCTAATTATCACAAAATGCACAGCAAATCTTTTGATATGCTTAATTTATTTGTTCAGATGTTCCATATTTGTTGTTTGTAACTCACATTTATTGCTGTAGGTGTTAAGACAAGCTTGCATCCAAACCAAACTAAACATGTTGTTGTAATTGCAAATGTTGAAACAAATAGAAACTGAAAATCAGGTATCTGTAAAAATGGTAAAAATATTACATTTCTTATTTAATTAAAATAATACATAAATAATAGGTTACTCAACCTTCTAAACTTAAAGAACTTACCACATTAGCTTTGTTTCTGGCTATAGTAAAAGCCACTGCTGCTGAGGGAATACACTAGACCAAAAACATTAAGAAAACAACTTAAAAAATACTATATTTTTCATGTTCGTGTGCTACTTTCATATGATAGAAAAATCAAGTTCTATTTCAACTGCTGAAATCTTGAATCACTCATTTAAGTTGGGTGGGGACAATAATAAAATAAGATACCATCTTTAAAAATTATGTAAGGCTGTTTTAACAAAAAGTTTTGAATAAAAAACATAATATAGATGTTCTTGTGGACTTTTGCACCTTAAAAATAAAGACACCCTCAAGACAAACACATCTCTTAGAGTAGGGTGTCAAACTCACATTGTCACGGCTGGGACTTTTTTCTCCTTCGCTAAACCAGGTAGGGGTGTGGCCAGCATGTGACGCATCCGGCCCGTGGTCCAGGAGTTTGACAGCCCTGTCCTAGAGGCTACATGGACATAACCTTGGAATGTTGTACTCCAGGATATTTTTCAACATGCGATCCACCTTGTGACCCGAGGATTCTCTGGTGGTCTTCCAAAGCAGTCATAAACAGGACTGACTCTGCTTACCCTGACAACTTTAGCAAAGTGCTGCCACCTGCTGAGATTTTATATATTATGTGATGATTTAAAGAGGCTACTGGTAAACATACACACACATAAGTGTATGTGTGTGCATATGTTAATTATCTGAGCTGCAAGAATCCATGTAACGATAGCAAGAAAATACAAAAAAAAAATTCAATCTTTAACTGAGATGTAAAATTTGCAGTTCTTATAGGTATTCTATGAAAGGAATATACTGCAGATGGGGCCTGTCATTAATACATGTATAATTCCAACCCAGAGTGAATGGTTCCTGGGCTATAGCAAAAAGTCAAAAACCCTTCTTCTCAGCTCAAAAACAGCTGAAGGTGTTTTCATTCTCATTAAGTTCTCATCCAACAAAATATACTCAGCAATATCCCACTGTACTAGAACAAACACCAGCTCTACCACCTCTAATTTCTTGTGGAATCAGAGAACATTTACATGAATTGGGGAAAACAATCTGATTTTTTTTCTGAAATTGCTAATAATAGCTTTTCAATTGCAGGACTTATTTCAATTAAAATGCATATATAAAATAATTCAATTTTTATTGTGGATTACTCTATATCTGCTTGGGTGAAAAATGTATTTACTTGGTAAAAATGCAGTAATTTTATGGGAAATAATTTATTGATGATCAATAGCTAGGAAGCTAAAAAAGATATACATGTACAGGTTGCCATTATAATGTTCAATACAGAGTTCTGGACATACATCTGTAAAATTTAATGAACATTAAGTAATTAAATTGCAATTCTAATTCACATTTCCATGGAGCCACAGCAATGCTGCAGAATGCTTACTGAACCTGCCGCACAGCGCAAATAATCCATTTCAGATGGAAAAACATTCCCCAAATAAAGGGAAAATCCAGAGGTAACAAGAATACAAGTCTGAAATATAAAAATATGACAAGCAATATGTTAATATAGTAACAGAACTAAGCAACTATGTAAATTTGAGAAAATACCTGGCAGCAATGTAAATGTATTCATATTTCACTAAGAAAGAATACATATGAAGAAATACACTGAGAATGTCCCAAATATGTTTTTCAAAAGGCAACTGGACTTTGTTTTTTTTTTTCCTTCAAAATGGTTCACTTCTCATCCAAGAACTGCACTCTTCAGTTCTTCAGAACTTCAGTTCTTCTTCAGTTCTTGAAGAAACTTCTTGGATGAGAAGCAAAATGCTTTAAAGAAAGACAGAAAAAAAAAACCCCAAGAAAGACAAGTTGCCTTTTGAGCAGCATTTTTGGGACAACTATGACCTGAATGATTGAGAATCTCCATAGACATTTACACTGAGAATGTGATACAGATTCACAGTAACAATATTTCCCCTCTATATATAGCATTTTTAACTATGCAACTCCTGTTAATGTACATATTTCTGTCATTATGTTTCCCGTATCAAATATGAAAATTCAGCAACCTTTTTATTAATTTAGTTAGTTGATTGCAATAACAGTGTGAATACACACACACACACATGCACACACACAAACATACATACATATTGTTCTGATGTGGGAACGAACAACTCGAGACCCAGTGATACTTCAGCTCTTTTTATTTGTCTCTCTGTGACTGCTCTTATAGCGGAGCCGCTCCACCCCCCCCCCCCCCCTCCCCCCGCCAACCTCTTTCTATCGCCGCCTCCCAGAGCTCCCATGCCCCCACAATGACGGCCCTCTTCAAAAATACTGCCATCAGGCGGGACCAATCAAAACAACGACAGGCTACAAAACTAATCTCACAATTATATAAGCACCCCTCCCCACGCGGCCCCCCCCACCCGCAGTTCCAACCAATCAGGCCTTCCCCACCCACGCACAGATTACGTAGAATAAGGCAGAGCTCTGTAATGGGTTCTACTGACCAATGCGACAATTCAGTATGGTTGCCTTGACTGCGGATGGGTGCTTTTTCTCCCGTCCTTTCTCCGAACCTCCTGAAAGTAATTTTAGCCATGCCGCTTCCCACCTGGTCTATTCGGGTTGTTGAGTTCAGCTTGGCTGCTCCCCTAAGAGTGGACTTTTGCTATTTTCTGCTGCTGTTCCCTTCTTCCGAAGTCATTGTCAGTATTGATTCGATTCTCGCGGGTTCCTCCGGTGTGGTCAACTTGTTGTTAGAGTTGTTTTATTATTCTCGTCGTTGTGGAGGTCTCCCCCTCCTCTCTCATTTGGTATTTGAAGGTCTCCCCCCTCTCGGTTTGTTTTTCTTTGTTAATGTTTGATTAGGTTCGTGTGTGGCAGGGTGTATGTGTGTGTGTGTGTTCTTCTCCTTCATCCCTGGGTGCTTAGTGTTCTTCACAGTTCTATGGACTCTAAAGTTGTGCAGTCGTCTCCCACTGAAGCTTACCCCGTCCTCGCTCTACTCTGCTTGACCCGGTCCCCCAATGTCATCCATCAGCCCCAACATCAGCTCCTATTTAAGCTCCGGCCACAAAACCCATCCTATACCCACCGCAAGCACAACGCTGATGAGGACATCGCTGCCCCAATCCCCGATTATCAGAACCGTGAGGCGGAAGAAGACGAAAGAGATACATAGATTGCCATCTTTTTGTTGGCAAAAATACAAAGAACCCATAGACACATCACTCCGTGGTCCAAAATGTTAAACGAATAACAATACGGTGATGAGGTGTCAGACCTTTCGTCTGTGTGGCTCTGTGTTGCGAGCGCGAAGCCAACTCACGTCCAAGAGTGCCGTGTTCCTCGAGTGCTTGTGTTAGCGAGGCATTTGGTGAAAGATTGGTGAGCTACATCGGCTATGGGCGTGCTTGCTAGCTAAAGACGACACTCAGTATTTATGTCTAGCAGCCTCAGCCAAAGTAAATAATACTTGACGGCATTTTAAGTAGTACCCCCTCATGATGTTTAGGGCATAGAAGAGAGTGAGCTGGAGTCGAGTGACAGGGCTAGCACATTAGGATGCATTCGAGACACGCATATACAAGCGTGCCGGTCTCATACGAATGACCAATCCAGAAAACGCCAATCCGACAACTTCATTGACTAATAATTATTGGACACTCAAGTCAGTAGCAAGAAATCGTACGAGAAATCACATAGTGCATGTATATAATCACACTATAAGAGCAATTAGGATCCGCCAACTCTTTGCGTAGATATGCGAATCTGGTGCTGTTGGATTCCAAGTGTTCATACCGCATACCTACCTCTGCATGAGCGTATCTTAGGGAACCTGTCAACACCATGTCGAAGGGGCCTCTGATACCAGAATTATGAAAGAAAGTAACCTGTAGAAGCACCAAGTATAACTCACGCTTAAAATTGACACTACCAAGAGTGAGCGCAGCATAACACTGTGATCCCACAGACCTATATTCTGATCGCGTAAAAATTGCCTAACTCTTCCAATCTCCAAATAACAGGCTACATTTATAATAATGTCCTTTGCGACTGAACCAGTAGCCATGTAAGACCGGCGATCTGCCTACCACTCTCTACTCGAGAAACTCACTAATTGAAGTAAACTGGTCTACCAGCTATCCACATAGAAAATGTGGTAATTTCGCGTTTAGGTTTTGGGTCACCAAAATCAATGTGCGTAGATCCCAATACAGCGTCACACATGTGGCGCCACTAGTGTTTTCCCAGTCATTGGGAAGAAGAACCTGATGGAGACAGTGCGAGAAAGAAATGTCCAGGACATCGTTCCTATATGGAGAACTAGTGCAAAGTGACGAGTGTTCCCGCGGTTCTATCTCATTTAATTTGAACCCAAATGGTAGCCCCAATTAGGCTAAAGAGAGGGTGATCCCCTTTGCGTTTAAAAACAAAAAACGATGAACAGATTGGGTAAAACGTTTACTTGTGTCGCACAGGGGTACCTGAGAATTTTGCTCTATATTAGGGCAACACGATGTCTAGCCAACCCGATGTGCTGCCGAAAACTCCAAATATTATTCGACCCGATAAACCAAGAGGTCCGTCGCATCTGCGAGAGACTCCATTCAGGCCCACCGCTCAACCACGCGGCCTACAACAAAGAGCATACCCCGTCCCGCTGAGTAACTACCAATTCACCTGGTCTTAACGAGTTGCTTAGGGCTTCAGTCAGCATGTTAAACTTTTCGCGATGAGCTCACGGCGTTCGCACAAGTGCGATACCTAACCACTTTATTCGCACAGCGATATGACCCTAGAAAACAAGTTTCAGCACAAACAATTGTTACTCACAGATACTTGGGCATCCACAATGCCAGTCAGAACTACGAATTAGGGAGCTCGAGGCTTGGCCCAGGTATGATGTCCAAAGATCATCCCGATGGATGTGCCCAGTCCTTATCCTCAACAAGGAACAAGAGGATTACACATCCTTAATACCTAATGAATATGTTCTCGAAGCAAATGCTCAGTTGCGTACGTCACGACTCAAAGGACAAAAAAATCAGAAAATGGCTGGTGACAGCAAGGCCAACCTGTATGCGGGAAGTCTTACAAAGATCTATTTTCAACGACACAGGTGCGGACTCAACAGATTCACAAGGATTGACGACCGTACACGTGCACAACTACATCTCGAATAAGAAGCTCGAGTCAGCCCTGCAGCATAACATGGCAAGTCAGATTAACAGAAAGTAGCATCGCGATGCCCACCGTGAAACGAAATTCATACAATCAGCGAGATGAGATAGAAGCTCCCAGACCGCATGACGTACCAAATGTAAGAGGCACAGAGTTACAAGGCCCGTTTTGGGACTTATTAACTTTTACAAGTCTTTTTGCCACAGAAGGCAATGACAGAGAAGGCATTACATAGGTGCTGCTGGATAAATAAAGCTACTGGTACCTCAGGTGTGATGTAAAAATACCGCATTCCAGAATCTATAAGACTCACATCTATATCTCTGTACTCTATCCAATACAGCGAACCCTACCGACTATGTACATTTAACCTTTCTATGCGTCATGTCGGCGTTCGGGCCTATACTTAGTCTCACATATTTACTCCGATGGAGTGATGAGATAGCACTGATTCGCATTATCTATCTCGTCAGAAAACAATCTGAAGCTAGAGAAATTTATAGCCAATTGGAAACTTATGATGAAGTCGTGTGCTGCCATGAATAACAGAGTGATTCCAAAACTCTTCTAGAGATCTCCAGCCTATGAAATGACGATTGGAAATAGTGGCCAGAACTTTTTCACGGACTGATTACGAGGATCATAACACCTCTTGGAGGATACTTAGCAGGAAACAAGGTAACAGGAAAGCGCATTACGGTATTGTAGTCGTGATTCGGATCGGTCGCCCGGAAGTGACGCGAGTCCGGTCGTGAGATCCTCTGACTGCATAAAGCTGGGCAAATGACTTCGAGGAGTTACTCACGGCCAGGCGAAAAAACGAGAAAGAACGAACAGCCAAACACCCACGCTGACGCCCTCTTGAAGAAGCTTTTCCCCACACCTACCTGAGCCCTAGAAGTGATCCTGCACCCAACCACATCAGCCCCTGCAAATTTGAACGTCGGAAAAACCTATCCATAAACAGCAAACAAACCATTGCAAAAGAACCACCGAAAGACAGAATCCTTGGTGGCGGATATTTTAAATCTGGGTCAGGAACAAGGGTCGGGCTCGAGATGAAAAATTTGATGACACTGTCCCACTTTATTACTAGGACAGGTGAACTATTCTAATTTAAAGGATGTGTTTACTGTTGGTATGGACGGATTAGGGGTGATTCATACCGGACATAACTGACGGGGAAAAGTACTTGACATATGCTTATGAAGGACAGCCGGGTATCGTAAGGATGAAGTCCCTTGGCCAGGATATGTATGGACCAGGGATGGATAAGATATTGGGAGATGGTGGCAATGTGCAAAACTAATGCCAAGAATCTAGACCTACACCCCCTTCTGCACCTGCTCCTCGACTGTGGAAACACCTAGGGCCCATGTCGAGATACACAAATTGATTTGCGGACCAACCAAAAAAAGGACACACATTTTTGATAGATGGGTAGACGCTTACTCCAATTAGTTGGAGGTAAGCGTCATGCACTCAACCACAACCAAGAAGCCGTAATCAGACAACGAAGGAACTTTTTACAACACATGTTTAACCAGATCTATGGTATTCGCACAACGGGCCACAATTCACGGCACTGACATTTGAAAGGTTCTCGCCAAACAAGGAATAAGGGCATGCCCTAACCAGCACCCAGATCTGCCGGCTATAAACAGATGGGCGGACATGCATGTTCATGTATACTAAGGATACACCACAAAAATTAGGACCTGGAGATATACAGGAAAAAATCTCTATAAGACTATTTAACTATACAGCTTATTACACCAAAACATCACAACTATAAAAGCGTAACAGAATTATTTAATGGGCAGAAAACTGAGGTCTCACCTAGACAGACTACACCAACATACAAAACCCTGAAAAAGCCAAAAGACTCCTCCAGTAAGTAAATGTACATTTTGAAGAACAGGGCAGACCTGGTCTATGCAAAAAACCTCACGGGGGACCCACCATGGATTACCAGCTAAAATAACCCAGATAACAGGACCCAGTCATTACAGGTTAGAGAACAGAGGACGGGTAAAACTCATGGAGACACTAGTAGACCAAACTTTAGATCAGAACACTGTTGAAAGAACCACTAACAGACCCAAGGATGAAGGAGAAGAAACCACAACACACACACACACACACACACACGAACCACATTCAAACATAAACCAAAAAGAAAAAACCCAAACCAGAGAGGGGAGACCCGTTCACCAAATGAGAGAAGGAGGGGAACCCTTCCACAAAACCGAGAAATAAAATAAAACAAAACTCTAACACAATTGACCAAACACACGAGCAGACCCGCGAAGGAAATCGCAATCACATAACCTGAAATGACTTCGGAAGAAGGGAACCAGCAGCAGAAAATCGCACAAAATCACTCCTAGCGGGAGCAGCCAAGTGACTCAACCAGCGAATAGACCAGGTGGGAAGGAGCGGCATGGGACCTAACTCTACTTTCCAGGAGGTTCCAAGGAGAAGACGAGAAACGCAAAACCCATCCGAACAGTCAAAAGACGACACCACTACTGATTGCGCAGGTCCAGTAGAACCCCTATAAGAGCTCCGCCTATTTACGTTAACTACGTAACGCACTAGGAAGCCCTGTTGGTTGACTGGACCGCGTGGGGAGGGGTGTTATATATTTGAATATTTGACTAGTCGCATTTTGATTGGTCCGCCTGATGGCAGGTATTTTGAAGAAGCCGTCATTGGGCATGAGCCGCGAGCACAGCCGCTATATAAAAGAAGGTTGACCGCAGAGGGGCTCCGGCGCATAGAGCAGTCACAGAGAGACAAAATAAAAAGAGCTGAAGTATCACTGGTGGGGTCTCGAGTTGTTCGTCTCCAACATCAGAACAATATGTATGTATGTGTTGGTGTGTGCATGTGTGTGTGTGTGTATTCACCACTGTTATTGCAATCAACTAACTAAATTAAAAAAAGGTGCTGAATTTTCATATTTGGGATACGGGAAACATAAGGACAGAAATATGTACATTAACCAGGAGTTGCATAGTTAAAAATGCTATATATAGAGGGAAAATATTGTTACTGTGAATCTGTATCACATTACTCAGTGTAAATGTTCTATTGGAGATTCATCAATCATTCAGGTCATAGTTGTCCCAAAATTTGCTGCTCAAAAGGCAACTTGTCTTTCTGGGGGTGTTTTTTTGTTCTGGCTTTCTTTAAAGCATTTTGCTTCTCATCCCAAGAAGTTTCTTCAAGAAACTGAAGAAGAAATTGAATTCTGAAGAAACTGAAGAGTGCAGGTTCTTGGATGAGAAGTGAACCATTTTGAAGAAAAAAAAAAACAAAGTCCAGTTGCTTTTGAAAAACATATTTGGGACATTCTCAGTGTATTTCTCATATGTATTCTTTCTTAGTGAAAATAATGAATACATTTACATTGCTGCCAGGATATTTTCTCAAATTTACATAGTTGCTTATTCTGTTTACTATATTAACATATTGCTTGTCAATTTTATATTCAGACTTGTATTTTGTTACCTCTGGATTTTCCTTTATTGCGGGAATGTTTTTCCACTCATGAAATGGATGATTTGCGGCTGTGCGGTCAGGCTTCAGTAAGACATTCTGCACGCATTGCTGTGCCGCTCCATGGAAGAATGTTGAATTAGATTGCAATATATAAAGCAAATGTTCATTTAAATTTTTTACAGAAATGGTATGTCCAGAACTTCTGTATTTGAACATTAATGCAACCTGTACATATTATATAAAATTTTTTAGCTTCATAGCCCTATTGATTACATCAATAATTATTTCCCATAAAATGTACTGCATTTTTACCAAGTAAATACATTTTTTTCGACCCAAGCAGATAATTAAGGAGTAATCCACAATAAAAATTGAATTATATCCGTAATAATACTGCATTTGTAATGTGAAAAAAGTCCATGCAACTTAGAAAAGCGTAATTATTAGCAATTTCAGAAAAAAAAATCAGATTGTTTTCGCCCAATTCATTGAAAATGTTCTCTGATTCCACAAGAAATTAGAGTGGTAGAGCTGGTAAGTTTGTTTCTAACAAAATTTAGTTACAGTGCGGATATTGCTGAGTATATTTTGTCCTGGATGAAACTTTAATGAGATGAAAACACCTTCAGCTGTTTTTGAGCTTGAGAAGAAGGGTTTTTGACTTTTTGCTATAGCCAGGAACCATTCACTCTGGGATTGGGAATGAAAGTATACATGTATTAATGACAGGCCCCATCTTGCAGTATATTCCTTTCATAGAAACCTATAAGA
>BHFT01014569.1:0-62856 GCA_004320025.1 Laticauda laticaudata | reverse complement strand
ATAAAAAGAAATAAATAGGAATAGGGACGGTAGCTTACGTTTGGTGCGCTTATGCACGCGCCCCTACAGACCTCTTAGGAAAAAGGGGTGGAGTCAATAGTAGACAGTCTAAGGTTAAAAGTTTTTTGGGGTTTGGGGAAGAAACCCACAGAGTCAGGTAGAGCATTCCAGACTTTGACCACTACTGTTGCTGAAGTCATATTTTTCCTGCAATCAAGTTTTGGGTGGCATTTAACCTTGAGTTGTATCTATTGGTGTTGCTCTGTATTGTTATGGTTGAAGCTGAAAGTATTCATTGAAACAGATAGGAACATTGCAATGGAAGATTTTATATACCATACTTAGATCCGGACCGAAGGCGGGCATAGTTATAGTTTTTGCTAAGGTCTACAATTTTAATTCTGGTGGCATAAGGTATTCTGGCAACGAGTAGAGGAGTGGATTTAACTCTTCTCATGAAAATATTTCTGGACTTTCTTCAAACTGTGTTAAATATCAAATACGTAATGTGGGTTCCAGACTGACGAGGTGTATTAGAATATTGGTCTAGGCAAATGTTTTGTATGCCTCTAAAGTTAATTGAGTGTAATATTACCAAGAAAAAGTTTGTAAGATTAGGTTAAACAAATTCTTAAATGCCTTTTAGGCTATGTAGTTACAGTGGGCTCCAGCACTTAGATCATTAGAAGATGAAGTACTTCTCAAGATGCCGCTTCAGCAGAGTTTGGATCAATCAGCTGATGAATTCAGCTTGTAAATTTTATTTTATTTTATTTTTATTTTTTGGCCAATATGTAAGAAGAAACATATTAAATTGGTTGAGATTTGAAAAGTTGCCAATTTTGTTTGACCATTCTGATACATGTCGACGGTTTTTTGAAGGGTAGCAGTATGTCTGTGGGTGTTGAAATAGCTTTGGCAAATCATCAGCAAAGAGACGCTTTCTTATATGTATCCATTTCATGTATTCATAACTATGTTTATACTTATACCTATTATCTTGTAAGCTATTGACAAATAAAATAAATAAATAAAATAAATAAAGACGCAGGAGGGAGATATTAAGAAGAAGAAGAAAAACCACAGTGGTTCCTTAAGTGTGCTACTGCATACTTTAATATCTACTCAAATTGAAATTATATAGAAAGGGAAGGAAAAACATTAGTTCACCACCAATCGCAAAATATAACTATAAAATATATTCATTTGTTATTTTTAACTATTATTATTGTTTTAATGCTTTTATTTGCTGATCTGTGACTGCAATAAAAATAGATTGACATTTCATAGGCAAGGCACCTATATCAAAAGCTATGCATAAAATATCCTCCAGAAATGTGCACCCTTGAATATCTATCTGCCAGTCAGATATTCCTGATGTAAGTCAGAAAAGGAAAAGAACGAAAAGAAAATTAACACCCACTTCTTTCTGAAAGTGCCAAATGTAGTTAGAGAACGTACTGAGAACTACATAGTTGCTGCTTTTCATTAAAGCTATGCCTAATATATTATATTGAGGTTTTATTCCATAACATATCAGCACAGATATAAAGATATTATCAGTCTTTGAAAGAAGCATAGAGGATACTTTGACCTCTTCCATATGGACATAGATAGTACTCTTCAGCAGCATTGGAACTATGGCTATCATTGTTTGGAACCTCACGTTTTCACTTCAGAAATGGATATCAATTTAAGAGTATATTTAAAGAAATACTAGCTGTTCATGAGCATGATTTAGGATAAAGTATCTACACTAGTTGTTGCAGAAAATACATCTGAAAATCACATGCATAAATGTCACATCACATACAACACAAGCTGATTACGATGATGATGTCTCATGACAAAATTTGAAAATCTGATCTTATAAACATATACCATTAACTTTTATGTTAATAAAATATTTGGCTCAATATGTTCTAAATTATTCATTTGTAATTAGTCTAAAAATATAAAAGGCTTCTTATTATCATTCAATTTACATGATTACTTTCACATTTCTTTCCTTTTAACATAAGCAGAGTATGAAATTCCAAAGCAGCTTTTGGGAAACGTGTACATTTTTATACACAAATTGAGGTTGTTAAAGACTGTAACTTTCTGATCATTATAAGGATAATTTTGGTTTCTGATTTTAAACTCACTTACATCTCACTGAAATTACTGTGTTTTCTGATTTGACTCATTATTCCTGTTCTGATTAGGCACGTGCTTTTCTTTAAAACACAACCAACATAATACTACCACTTTCAATGCATATTCTCCCCCACCCCACTCCAGTGAGTACATTGCTGAAAAGGGATCATAACCAAGCTTGGTACTCTGGTATCATGCATAAATTTTCGGTACTGTGCAATGTTTGAAGATGATTTCATATATATGCTTCATGGTATGTACACGCAGGAACATGGCACCTGTCTGCAATTTTTTAAAGCAACTGACTCTTTTCATGGGACCATGTCACAGCTTGCAGACAGCAGCTATGCCGCTAGGTTAAAGAGCCGCAGATGTTCAATTCCTGTATTTTCTCAAGGTCGTTTTACAAATTATTTCTGAAACACTACATAGTGTTAATAAATAATAAATACTTCTTAAATTCTGTTCTTAGCCCAGTCTTTCTCAACATATTACTTTCCAGAAGGGTTAGACTATAGAGCTTGCTCATGTGAGACAATTAGCATTGTAATCCAGTTTATCTGGAAGGTGCCAGAATGGGTATAGTTAGCTTTGATTAATAAATTAAATTTGGTGGTATTTTCTTTCCCCAGGCATGTGTGTGTGTGTGTGTCTGTCTGTCTGTCTGTGCATGCTTGTTGCAAAACCTTTTTAAAAAAATTAAAAGGTGGTTATGTACATATTGAAGTTAAAAACAAATGTATGGACATCATAGGTTCATTTTGAATATCTGATCAGTGTGACATAAGAAACAGGCTGAGCAATAACAGTCTCATCATTGCAAGAATCATTAAGAAAGAAAGAAAAGATTTAGGCACTGGTATTTCAAAATTCTATTTATGCTGTTAGCAATTTTGAAAGGATATCTTTACTACCACCAATTGCTCTGTTGTAAAATTGAATAAACTTTCATGAATGGTATCTAATGATATCTTAAGTGCTACCCACAAGTGTTCCTTCAGTTATTCTCTTTTTTTCTGGAAAATTGACAAAATATAATAGGAAGAATTTTGATAAGTAATGGGGAAATGCTATGAAAATTGTACTTCTTGCTCATAAAGCAATATGGTCTAAATGATGTTTTTTTCATTTGGATATAACCTGCCATGGATCACTGATATGTAGTGTTGAAGGTGGTTCCAAATCACAATTGGAAGTATGCACTCCCAGAGCAGTTTTCTATGATGGGCAGGTCATAGACAAGATGTTAGACAATGATTACAGATTAACAGAGTTGGGAAGGACCTTGTAGGTCATCTAGTCCAACCCACCACCCAAGCAGGAGACCCTACACCATTTCTGACAAATGGTAGTCCAATCTCTTCTTCAAAATCTCAAGAGATGAAGCTCCCACAACTTCCAAAGACAAGCTGTTCCATTGGTTGATTGGTCTCACTGTCAGAAAATTTCTACTTACTTCCAAGTTAAATCTCTCCTTGTTCAGTTTCCATCCATTATTCTTGTCTGGCCTACAGGTGCTTTAGAAAATAGTTTGACCCCTTCCTCTCTGTGGTAACCCCTCAAATATTTAAACACTGCTATCATGATCAGTAGAGAAGAAAAAATGTGATGTATTCCTACAGTTTGACAAGAATATCAAATGTATACTTACAATAATGTCAAAACTGACATAATAGAAGACAGACCAAACAGATTGTATAATATCTAATATGCTATTAGGAAAGATCAGAGATGAGGGACATTGGTATTCATGATATAGTCAAACAGAACTGATATTCTCAGCATTGAAATAAATTGATAATTGACATTCAGATAATTAGTGATTAAAATGGACTTGAAGGGGTCATTTCATATCATCCTATTTCCTATTATAAGAAAAATATAGATGACATCAGGATAGACATAATTATTAATGAAAAAGTTCCAGGCAGAGTGCTCAGTTACCCCACAAAAATATTACCTGCATTTAACTTCAGAGTAGCAACATCCAAAGAGAGGCTTAAATCATTAAATCAACACCATCTTTATGGCCTACAATCAGTTCATCAGAGATTAAAATCCAAGAAAAGTTTCCTTAGGTCAATGGAAGATTTTGAAGAATTTGAAAGCAGATTGGACCAATGGAAAATTACAAAGAACCAACACTGGGTGGAATCAACAGAGGAGCTGTTACTTGCATCTGGCAAAAGCTGGAAACTATGGAAATTGTTGAATAGACTGTGCACAGATACAAGAAAATCAAGAGACTCTCTGAACAAATGGGGCTATCCAGTGGCTTCTGCCCTTTCCAATTGTGGTGGCATTGTTGGAAGAATTATCCTTCTGGGTTCAGTTCCAAGTGGGGAAAAAGACACTGGAAACATGGAGACTGTTTGGAAAGATGGTTTAATGGTGGACAGGACCACATGGCATGGAGCGCCAAAATAAAAAGGATGATCACATGCTTCAAGGTGAAAAGAGAAGAGAGGGCCAAGATGCCAAGACCCTTATATACCTTCTGTTGGGCCCCACCTTAGTGTTTCCTGTTCCTGTGCAAGAAATATATCTCATTGGCTGTCAGACTCCCAGGGGGCGGGGGTCTTTACTAANGGTGAGTTTCTGCTTCTGAGTTTCTACTCTTTTTAGGGGAAATATTCTGCCTTTTTAATATTTCCGAGGATATTTCATTTTTCAAGGAGAGGGGTGGGTACTAACTTCCTACAACACGTAGGCAACATTAACATCTGCCCTTTGCAGCCTGATTAGTGTACACTCGAGGACATCATGGCAGCGCAACAGATTGCAATTAATGTTGCTAGTTTTGGGGCAAGATCTGGTTAACTTGTACCTATTTTAATTATGTATTTTATCTTTTAAATTTTATGCCTTATTTTAATTGTGATGCTTCCAGTACAAATAAACAAAAAAAAAAAATCAAAGCAAACAAATATATTTTATTGCATAATTTCCTGTCAAAGATGCAAAAGAAACTGAAGATAACCTGCAACACTAAGTTCCGATCCCACCAAAAGAGATGTCTCATTAATTATAAGAAACAGGAACGTTAAAGTTAAAGTAAAATAGCATCTAAAATAACAGAAAAATTTGGCATCAGCGTATGAAACAATGCAGGAGATGAATGAATAAGTTCTATCAGGAATCTCAATGTTTGTTTCTTCTTGCAAAAATAGTCATTACCAGATGGACACTAAAATAAAATTTACTATTTATTTTGTAAGCAAAAATGCAAAATCTCTATTCAGCAGGCAAAAATGAAATTGGTGCTAACAGTAGCTCAAAATTTACATACAATATTCTTGAAATATTGCAACTTAAACTAAACTACTAAAAACATCAGACCAACAAGAGTTTAGTATTTTTCTATATCATTATACCATGAAGATAAAGAATAGATTTAATAGATTAAATTTGATACAGTCCATGAAGATCTCCAGCCAGAAATTCATGATATTGTTTAAGATGAAGCAGGCAAAAAAAATATGTCTAAATGCAAGAAGCAACAAATAATCTGCAACTCTTACACTGCAAAAACATATGGACTACATAACTTGATCAGGGCAAAGCAATAGACACAATCTACATAGACTTCTGTAAAGCCTTTGATTCAGTGGTACATGACAAACTACTCCTAAAACTAAAATCTTATGGTATCTCTGGACACCTGCATAACTGGATAGAAGCATTCTTGTCAAACGAGACAACAAATGGTCAAAATTGGGAGCGTCCTATCAAATTCTGTATCTGTCAATGGTGGTGTCCCTCAAGGCAGTATTCTGGGACCAACTCTCTTCATACTCTACATAAATGACCTCTGTGATCATATCAAGAGCAACTGCGTTCTCTTTGCTGATGATGCAAAGCTATTCAACACCACAGACAATACTGCTACCCTTCAAAAAGTCCTTGATGATGTATCAGAATGGTCAAACAAATGGCAACTACAAATCTCAACAAATAAATGCTCTGTCCTACATATTGGCAAAAAAAAAATCAGAAAATAAAATACAAGCTGAATAGTCAAGACCTTGTTGATGATCCAAACAATAGATACAAACTCAAGGTTAATTGCACCAAACTTGATTGAAGGAAATAAACTTCAGCAACAGAGTGGTCAGTGTGTTGAATACTCTATCTGACTCTGTGGTTTCTCCCAAACCCAAAAACTTTAACCTTAGACTTCTACTGTTGACCTCATCCCTTTCCTAAGAGGTCTGTAAGGGGCGTGCATAAGCGCACCAATGTGCCTACCGTCCCAATTGCCTATCATCCCAGTATTGGCCCAATTGGACATACTGTCCAATTGTTTCTTTTATTTCTTTATTTTTCTATAGTATCCATGTATTCATAACTATGTTTTTACTTATACCTATTATCTTGTATGCAATTGACAAAAATAAATAAATAAATAAAATTAATAAATAAGGAAAAGGGAAAAGCAAAACAACAGAAAGGAAAATTTGCCCAAGTCAACACTAAAATTTTAGGGAACAGCAAAAAGAAGCAAGGATTTACAAATTATACAAGAATAACTATATGTGTGTGTATGTGTGTGTATAAAAGGTAACAGCTGAATTTGGAGGACAATTTAATAAAATAATAGAAAAAAAATGAAAAAAGAAGAAACACGATAGCTGCAACCCCTGCATCTCTTTTTCACCCCTGAATCGTGAATTTCTCCTTAAGACCTCTGGTTTGATGCACTCATCCGTTCTGTCACCACTCGCTCCCACCGTCCCTGAACGCAAGCATGGGAGGAGTATAAATACCAAATAAGCTGATGTTACCATTTTGATAATTGGAAGTAACGATGATACAACAAAACTCTTGTTCAAAATAAAACAAGAAAATATAAAAGACAATCTACTGTTCAAAATTACAGAAATGTTCTGGTACATGGAAACAACAATTGGGCTGGGAAGTCTGCACTGATGTATTTGCAGGCTTAACTGATGCATTTGGTAGATTATTATGGGTGAGAAAAGTCTGGCTAGATGGGCCTAGATCTGATCTAGCAGGGCTAATTTAATCTGTAAACGTTCTGAAGTAAGTTGAAGCAGCAAGACTTTTTACTTCGTATGTTAAAATTTTCAAAGGGATTGTGACTGCAGCTTTAAAACTAAGACTTTATTGCTATATGGCAGGGGTCGCCAATC
The DNA here is from genome assembly GCA_004320025.1 of Laticauda laticaudata. NCBI lineage: Eukaryota > Metazoa > Chordata > Lepidosauria > Squamata > Elapidae > Laticauda > Laticauda laticaudata. The sequence continues at coordinate 55,564 of BHFT01014569.1, read as the reverse complement.
TTTTGGACCTCAGGGACCATCAAACTCATAATTTTAGATCCCAGGGACCACTAACTGGTTCTATGGGCATGGCCTAAATTGTGAGTGTGGCTTGGTGATCATGTGACTGGCTGGGCATGGCTTGTATATAAATATTATAAAAAAAGAGCAACTTTTACACAAAATCAGGCAAAGCAGGAAGGCAGATTGAGTTGCTCACAGAATCACAGATTCATTCAGAGATCTATCTATCTGCCNCTATCTATCTGCCATTGGCTAGCTCAGTCTGTCACATAAAATTTGCTTGCAAGCAAACTCACAAAATTAACTCACAACAGACCATGTATGTAAATATTGATTTTTTTAGAAAAAAAAAGAGCAACTTTTACCCAAAATCAGGTAAAGCAGGCAGATTGAGTTGCTCACAGAATCGTTATCTATCACATTATCTATCTATCTGCCATTGGTGAGCTGAGTCTCTCAAATTTGCTTGCCGTGAGTCTGCACTGAATTTGTTTGCAAGCAAGTCTTCAGTCCTAAGAGATGTTCGGCTGTGCTTAAAAGCAAACTGAAGATATAAAAACTAGCTAGAAAGCAAGAAATCCAACCATTTTCTACTTCCTAGCCAATCTAAATTTCCCAGCACAGTAGAAGGGATGATGGTCGGAAAAAAGAAAAATAGAAATTTATCAGGCAAGTTTACAGAAGTAAGGAGTGAGTGGGTGGGGAGGGTTCCTGCGGGCCATGTGGACTGCACAGCCTTGTGTTTCTGTGCAGCCTGGATTAATTGTTTTGGAGGGGTACTCTGGGGGTAAAATTTCTCTGCAGCCCACCAAAATGTTCTCATGGTCCACCAGTGGGCCATGGCCCACCGGTTGGTGACCGCTGCTTATATGGGACATACCTTGCTGCTAGGAATAAAGGCTGTAATGGATCTATAAAATATTTTATGCTATTATCCTATTAAAATGTAGAATTATTAAATATTTTAAAATATTTATTCAAATGGAGATGGGAAAGGAGATCTTATACTGTCAGGGCCATAGTCATGTTTTAATTGTAATGTAGGTCTACCATAACTGGACCATTAAAACACAGAAAAAAAATAATGCTTCTAACCTTTGAGAATACAGATATCCTTCATTAATGGCCATTCAAAACTGGAGCAACAGATTAACATTATGTATTATGTTTTACAGATACATACCATAAATTTTCCTATTTCAAAAATAATCTTGCCCAAGATTGTGCAGTATGTTTGATTACATAATCTCTGCTAGTTTGGAATGTTTCCTGCTGCTATATGGAAAGAGTCCATTTTCTTCCAATATTCATAGGATAGTTTGCATATACTCTGGTAACACATCTTCTGACAAGGGTCACAAAGGTGGTTTATGTAATGTTGGAATCTGACTTAATCATGTAGAACAGAAGAAAAATACATTATGAGTAGCAGGAAGGAACAACCCTAGGGAAATACAACCACATTTGGTAATATAGGCCAACATTATGTAATTTAAGGTTGGAAGTTTGGGAGTTGCAGTTCCTAATGGACAATTGCAAAATTGTTTTTATTCGCATAAATAGATCAACTCATACTGCTGCTAAAATAGTAGCTGATAGAGAATTGATGAGCAGAAAGAAATGTATTAGTATCTTCAGGTTACAAACCACTATACTTACTTTACACCAGAACACTTAAAAAAAATAGGTAATGAAATTCTTTTAGTTAAAACAATGTTATGCATATAATAAATTTTATGTACAATTTGGCAACAGACTATATTAGAAGTAAATAATGCAATGAACAATATGCTCTAAAAAACTGGTTCCTACAAAATTTCCTGTCTCATGACTTTTAAGAAAATATTATTTTAATGATTTCTCCCCCAAAAAATCCTAACATGGGATACTGTAAAGCAAAGCATCAACCTCTTTCATATTGTTTGCTAGGAGAAAAGTTTTTTTTTTAATCCTACTAGCAATTAAAAAAAATATTTCTAGCTCAGAGTTGAAATGAAGGGTTCTTGGTGCTCTCTGAGGTTGGTTGTTTCTTTGCAGACATTTCATTAACCAAACTAGGTAATATCATCAGTGTTAATCAGTGCTAGAATCCCACTAGAGTGCATTATGGGAAAATAATTTACATTCTGATAAATAGCCTTTTATGATTGCCCATGAAGCAATTTTATGAATCAAGAAATCATCTATAGTTATCATTCCATCATCTGCCATTTCCTTTCCAAATTTAAAATGTAACCTAAGTTCAAAAGTTATCTATCTTTCAGGTATAATATTTCTGGTGATATGTCACAGAATTTTTGAGGTGTCTGAATTCTGTAATGAAATATATAATCCTACTATCCCTGTGAAAATTACCCAGGCTATTAATATAAGAACAAAGCAAATGTTCACATTTTCAATCTCCTCTTATTTAGGTTTTAGTTATTAAGTTGTCCTCTTGGAGTTTGCATAAGGGGTGAATGTATCAAGGTAACAACTAATAATACCCAGGCTATAGAAAGCCATTATAGAAATTTAATTCAGCTGCTTTCCAATACCATCAAAAGAATGAATAGCCAACTGTTCACTTGGAAGACTAGCAAGAAGCTGCTAGAGTTAAAACACTGAGGCATAGGTCAGCATAAAGCCCCTGCATTGTGCAAGGCAAATTTTATGTTCTACACAAATCATCATTTATAGTTCTGTCATATGAGTTTTTCTACCAAATTAAGATAATTGTTTAATAAGGAGTTAAGTTTTTGACATGTTCAGATTTATTGCTGTGTCCTGGTATGACTTTAGACCTGATGGACTTCTCACTGTCAGATATTTCAGAAAGTTGACACTTGTCAACTTTTAATGCCTTGTTGGCAAGATGAAAATACTTAATTTAAAACCATCCTGTAAGCCACAAAACATGATTGAAATTAGATATAATATAGGATTTCTCAATAGTTTGTCTCTAGTTACTGTATCCTGATGTTAAATTTAACTAGAACATATTGAAGAGATATACATTCAGGAATGGGTTTTAGAATTACAGTTGCTGATTCTGCAAGCTCATCAGTTAATCACCACAAGAAATAGCAAAATTGGCAAATAGATTATATAAGGATGTGAATAATAATATTCAGCATATCTGCCATTCATGAAACTCTCTGACAGAAATTGCTCTCTATCCTAATTGGATGGACTTTGGTACTAGATCGCAAATGTCACTTTTCTGCTATATTGCATTGGAAGATAATGTCATATTATTTGATCAACGGGAACAAGTATGAATCTATGGCTTATTTTCTTCCTTGGTTAATGAAGCCTGAAAAGATCACACTGAATTCTCTGCACTGTTTGTCTAGCCTGCTGTGGTCTTGTTATATTTCTCATACCAGATGATTTTTTTGTTTAGTTTTTATTCTAGATTCTAACATACTGTTGAGATCTTATAAGAAATAGATGAAAAGCAATAACTGAATACAAAAGTTTGAACACTGATTTCTTCTTTTACATTTTACATCCACAAGTTAAAGACTAAAGAAAAACACATATCCAAAAAAAAACACCTATGTTTCGGGGCAAAGTAAATCTTAGCATCTTACTGTTATTTCAGAAAAAAAATAGCAAGCTAGTTAGAACATTCAAATAAAATTTGTATAAATGACTTCTTTTTGCCCTTTGGCCATCTCTGACACCTCAGTTCACTAAAATGACCTTGATATTATAAGGTATTTATATAGAAATCACTTTGCAACTTGGAGTTTAAAACAACTTGCCTCGAAGCCATTAGGCTGGCATTTTCATTTTGCACAAGCAGCATTTGTTAATGCCATAAATGTCATAGTTGATCAAGATTCTATCCAAGTTTCTGTTTTCTATTTCTGATTTGCATGTTATCACATTTAATTTTTGTATCTCAGAAAGTGGCAGTAGGGTAACGAAATGAGTAGATTTGGTGCACACTGGTTGGGCTTTGCAACAAGAAAGAAATATATTAATTTGCATTCTATAAATTTTGTGGGGCCACAGAGTCAGAAACTGAGGGTAGAAAGGTTCCTTAAATCCTAAAGCAGAGAGGGAGTATAAAGATTTCTGGAAAGAGATTAGGATCTTTGGCAAATTGCGTGGAGTCCGTAATAAAATTTGGATGAAGGGGGAGACAAGGGAAAGGAAAACAAAACTTAGAATTTCGGAAGTACAAAAGCTATGAGGATGTACAAAGTACCTTTGTGATGATCCAGTGCAAGGTACAAAGGCAACATAGCCAGATAATCAGTAAGAGTCTCTTTATTAGCTCCAACTTTGCCCCCAGTGTCCTGGTTACCTTCTGGCTGGAGAAATACTCTCCCAGGAACAGCCTTTGGCTGCAGAGAATCAAATCCAAAACTTGTTCATCAAAAACTGTAAATATAAGTCCGATCAAGACAAAATGAGGTAATTAGTCTAGCAGGGCAGGAGCAAAAATTCCAGACATGAAGGCACGGCAATAACTCAACATGGTTGGGAGGATGCCTGGAACACAGATAACTAAAGTCAACACAAGATAACTCACATTTGCTCCCAGCAGCTGCCACACTTAGCATGCATCTCTTTTAAACTCTCTTCCCAGCTGTGGCTAATAAAGGGAATCCGGGCCCTTTCCTCTCCCATAAGTCACACAACCCATGTTGATCTCTTCTCTGTTCTTCCCTGCATGCCCTAGGATGAAGAGGGTGTGGGCCTGGGTCTTCCTCTAAACTCCCTGTCCCTTGTTCTACCTCTCTCCTCCTCTGCCCAGCTGGACTTTGTCCTTTCCCAGTTTCCTCCAAAGCTAACAAAGCCACACTCCCACTCCCTGTCAGCTGTTCAGCTTCCTCCTCAGATTCAGATTCCAACAGGGGCATGACAATCTCCAAGATATCTGGAATTGTAGCAGATACACAGGAGAGAAGGTAAAGAAATAGATATAATAGATATTACCTTAAACCAGGAGTGTCAAACTCACGTTGTTGTGATGGTGTCACATGACATATCGGGACTTTTTTCGCCTTTGCTAAACTGGGTGTGGATGTGGCCAGCATGTGACATATCTGACCCAGAAACCAGGAGTTTGACAGCCCTGTCTTAGACGCAAGTGGTGGGAAAAGGAGAATGACAAAGAAATGGTTAGTATTTTTTAAAAAGCAGGCAGAACTTTCAAATAAAAAGAAACATAAAAATGACACATTGGCAAGAGATATGAAAACATTGCACTTGTAAAAAAATGTTTTTTTAAATTTGAGGCTATTCGTTCTAAATGAAAGGAATAAAGCAAAGCTGTTCTTGACTTTTTATAATCATGAGCTTGTATTTTATTTACTGGATCCACAGAGGGAGAAGAAGTATTTAGAGACTCTGCAGATGCAAAGTTTAGTTGCAGGCCTGACTAAAGTAAATTCGAAAGGAGGTGAAAGGAAGTCAGCATTTCAAGTATAGTCCTAACAATTGTGTTTTTTAAAAAAGTAGGAGTGGAAACTACAGAATATATATTGTTTAACATTCAAAGAAGTCTCTTGGATTTGTATATAATCCCTTTCCCAAGGACCATTTTCAATTATTTATCTACAATTTCCTGGAAACCTAATATTATAAGGATAAAACTGCAGTTCAAAAATCAAACTTAACAGGTTACCATAGTTTATTTTTTTCTACAAACAGAACAATATATTAAGTACTGGAGCCCCAGGTTTATTTTAAATACATTTCCCCTTTTTTTAAATTTTCCCACTTGTTAAAAATTGTGTAAAGGAATTAGAATATTGGATCTTGTCATGCTTAATACCACTCATTTCCACTATAAACTTTGTTTAAATTTTATTGAGACTTGGTGAAGGATTGACTGAAAGTGTCATATTTTCCCTAATAACTACTCAATTTTCAGTTTACTGTACTAACCTTAATAGAAGATTGCTGTAATTAATAATATAAGCCTAATAGATAAGAATTCAAATTCATGCATCAGCAAGAGATTAATTCATTTAATTCATTTGCATTTGTTGATGGGCTTTTAAATTCCAAAACAGCACAAAAACATATTTCTTCCTCCATTTTTTATTATACATTTAAATAAAATCATGGAATTAGAAATAATACATTGTTACCTGAATAGTGTCTGATATATACTTGGACATCAGCAGGAAGATTAAAGAGGGAAAGTGAAATTATTTATGCATGATGTCATCACTCAAATGACAGACATTTTGTAATTTATATTGGTCAAATCAGGATGACATGTTTATTAGTTGTTGCTTTGTAAATTTTACTGTAAAATCACCTTGGAAAAAATTTAAAAAAATTTTCAGGATTGCTTCTCCTATATATTAAGAAGGGTATTTCCACAAAACAAATATTTAACTGCTCTTGAAAGATTATTTTTCTCAAGCACAGTTCATTCAAATTATATTTCATTGCGATGTATATTTTGATTGCAATCAGCTGAAACTTTGGCATTCCTAACATTGATAACATATATATAGAATATCACAGTGATCAAAAGGATCACAGTTATGATGATGCATCATCAAAGCCTTTGAATAATTCCATGTATATGTAGCTTTTGCAAAAACCATCTGCTGCCAGTTGGTGACCTGGAGGAAATATCTTCTTCATCACACATCCATGGTAGTATGAATTACTTAACTTGAGGCTTATCTAATCTGCTTTCATCCTTCAAGATGTCTTGCAGTAGATTTCGTAGAATTCCTAACCCGCATAATTTCAAGAGATGTCAGTACTTCTAAGAACCTCCATATTGGAAAAGACTGACCTACCTAAAAGGCTACCTTATAAATCATCAGAGCCATGGAATAAAAATAACAAACAATAAACACCATATTTATGCTTTCTTTTTGTACGATTACATCTGCACATTTCTTTTGCTGGTACACTTATAAAAAGAATTAATGTTGACAAATGATGATATGGAACTGAGACTCAAAGAACTCATATCTTCTTTCTTGTTTAATGAAAAGCAATAATTTTCTTGTGAAAAAGATTGGAATCACATTAAAAAGTAAAAGTAACATCTGAAGATATTTTTAAAAGTAGGGATCTTTGAAAAGAGGGAATTTGAAATGATATGCTAAAAAATGAATATATATATAAATATATATCTGCCATCATCAGACTTCTGTATAGTGTTCGATTCTTTGTGTGTGTGTGTATATATGTGTGTGTGTGTGTTGTTGTGTGTGATGTGTGGTGTGTGCTGTTCAGCTTCCTTCAGGTATCTACCCCACGTCATTGATGTGCTTTTTAAAAGTTGTAGCAACGTATTCAGCAGAATCTCATCTGCCATCATCAGCTGATGATGATGTGGTCATCAAGATGAGATCCTGCAGATATTGCTACAACTGTTAAGCTGAACAGCACATATGTAAGTTAACCCGCCGAAAACTTAACACACACACACACACACATACACCACACACATACACACACACACCACACACACACACCACCACATATAGTATATAATACATATATATAATATAATAATATATATTATATATATATATATATATATATAATATATTATATATATTTGTTGTTTTATTTTTTTTAAGCTCTCGCGGGTATTACATTTGTGCGTTTAGCTTCCTCGGGTATTATCCCACGTCATTGTAGTTCTGTTAAAGTTGTGTAGCAACGTTTCAGCAGAATCTCATCTGCCATCATCATGCCTCTGTTGGATTGTGTGTCTCACATTCCTCTGTTTTCAAAATGGTGAGGCTGGTCTATTGCTGATGGCATTAGCCTGGGTCGTGTTCATTGGACTTGGAGTTTGATTGATTGGTCTTTCTTGGTTTCTTCTGTCTGTTTGTGGCTTTGATTGGGCTTGGCAACACTCTGTTCTTGTGTTGGAGGCTTTCAGTGCAGCTTGGCCTCCGTGTGATAGGACGGCTGCTTATTCATCAGCAAAGTCTATTCATTAGCCAAGCTGGTGTTCACTGGGTGCCTGGTGGGGGGGGTGCTTGAGTTGGAGCTATCAGAGGGGAGTCTGTTTTCGTGCCAGGTGTTTTGCCTGGCCTGTGGTGGTGTAGATCTTTCATTTAGAGAGTGCAGGCTTCCAAATGATTGACAGTTCTGCTGGAATCATCTCTTCATTCATGCTGTTCAGTTCTTTTTTTCAATCTCTATGGCTTCTCTGATGTTCTGTGGCTGGGGTTTTCTATATGGCAGGTTTTAGTCCATTGAAAGTTGATGTTGTGACCTGTGGTTTTCATTGTTGGCTAGGAGGGAGTGGGTTCCAGCTTTACTGCATTTTTGTTGTTCATCTGAGGCGGGTACTTATTCTTTCTATTGTCTGCCAATGTATGTGGCGGGCATTGCCACACTGTACAGGGAATTTCATATGATGCTCTTGGCTTTTCCAGGTCAATTTTGTCTTTGCGGGTTCCTACAGGATGGCTGCTATTTTTTTGTCTGTTTTGAGGCAGTCTTGATGGTTATTGCCTGTGTAGTATCTTACTGATTTTATCTGTAGTACCTTCTTATGTAGGGCAAGACAGCTGTTCCATAGGTCTGTTGGTCTTCTGGTCTCTGTTTGTTCTTGGTGTGTTTTTTGTGGATCAAGCTGCGTGATTTTGTTTTTTTGGAAGCCATTGGGCTGTAATACTTCAGTCAGGGTGCATAGTTCAGTCTTTATATGTGTTCTATCTGCCAGGCCGTTTGTTCTGTAATTAGTGTTTTCGCCACACGGAATTTATCTGTGCTGGGTGGTGGTGGGATTGGGCGTTGAGGTAGCGGTTGGTGTGTGTTTTCTTTTGGGTATATGGTGTGTGTTCCCAGTGTGCATCTGTCTTTTGTAGATTATACATTCTTAGGAATGGTAGTTGTTTGTGTTATTTCCTTCCAATGGTGAACTTGATTTTGGGGTGTGTGTTGTTTAGCGTGTGTTAAGGAATTGTTTAGGTTTTCTCTTTCCATGGGGCCAAATTACAACATGTGTTCATCGAGTTAATCTTAGCCATAGTTTGGTGTTGTGGGTGGCATTTAGCCCAGGGCTCTGGATTCGAATTCTTCACATGAACAGGTTTTGCAATGATGGGATGACAGTGGTGATCCCATAGGGGCTCCTTTCAATTTGTTTGTATCGTTTGTCCTTTGTATATGAAATATGTGTTGGTAGGCCAGTGTTCTGTTAGTTCCATGGGTCTTAGCTGGTTGGTATTTATTTGTTGATAGAGTTTCTTTTATTGGGACTTGACGTGGAATAGTGGAAACCACGTCGAAACTTACAAGCAGATCTTCTTGTTCTACGTGTAGATCTTTGATCATTTCTGGAAGTGGTATGAGTTTTGTACATATGAAGCTGAGTTTCAGCATGGGGCTGGGGGTTGTGTTTGCTAAGTATTTCGCTAAGTTTGTGTAATGGTGCTCCTATGGAGCTGACTAGGGTCTAGAGGGTATGCCTCGTTGTGTATTTTTGGGAGGCCGTATAATTTGGGGCATCTGGAAGATTTTTCTCTTGGGATGATGCGTCTGTTGGATTCTTTGCTTATGTGGGCTGGTTATAATTTTCTTTTTGGTTTATTTTCGTAGATATGTGGTTAGTCTGTGTTTATAGGTTGTAATGTGGAGTCTTGAGTAGGTCTGTCAATTTGTTTCATAGACTTTCTGTCCATTACTACTGTGGCATTTCCTTTGTCTGCTGGGGCTAATTATTATGCTGTTATCATTTTTCAGGGTTTGTAACGCTCTGAATCATCTTTTGCAAATTATCTGTTTTGTGGCATGGAGATCTTTTCTATTTGAGAGTGCAGGTTCCAAATGATTCCATGCAGACTGTCAATCATTTGGGAAACCTGCACTCTCAAATAGAAAGATCTCCCACGCCACAAAACAGACAAACCCTAGCACAAGACAGACTCGCTCTGATGCCTCCAACTCAAACACCCCCCACAAGGCACCCAGGTAGAAACCTAGCTTGCTAATGAATAGGCAAGCTTCCTTTCACACGAAGCCAAGCTGCAAACTTGAAAGCCTCCAACACAAGAACAGAGGGTTTGCCAGCCATTCAAAGCCACAAAACAGACAAAAGAAACCAGAAAGCACCAATCAATCAAACTCCAAGTCCAGTGAACACAGACCCAGGCTCCTAGCCAATCAGAATGGACCAGCCTCGAATTGGAAACCAAAAGCTGTGAGACACACATCTATACAGAAGCCTGATGATGGCAGATGAGTTTTTGCTGAAACGTTGCTACAACTTTAGCCACAGATATTCTCTTGGCTCAGAAAACAATAGGATATGCTACTACTTGGGAACTTTCAATTTTACAGTCTCCAAGTATGCAGCCCACATTTTGCCACTTAATTCCAACATAAGAAAAGTGTTGTCATTCATGGCTGTTTCTTGATATTTATTGCAGTGTCTTTTATTCTGTTAACAGTTTTGTCATACATTCAGAGGTCCTCTAGTTTTTGGACCAACTGAAAGAGAATATATTATTATATTACTATTTGCTTATGTACACCTACACAAAACACAAAGAAAGAAACAGAGAAAGAATAGAATGAATTAGAAGTATTATTCCCAATTTTTATTTTATATTTAATTTCTGCTTAAATATGTTGATATCAAAGTATTCAGCTGATCAAATGACAGCTCATAGTATTTTTTTCATATTATCTTAAAAGTGCCCCAAAGAGGATAATTATCTATGGAAAATTTACAAATTGTGCTTTAAATAAGTATTTCACCATTTGTCAAGAAAGTCATTCATCTTAATATTTTAAGTGAGCAATTTAATCCCAGTGATTTATGAATATCACAGCATTTAACAAAGCATTTCATATTTCATATTTGTCTAAGCCACTGGGTCATATTTTTTTTTATCCAGTATCAATTATAATATCACTTCCTTTGGTTTACCCTGAAACATATTTTGGTACTTTACATATCTCTCTGGACAATAAGTGATGCCTCTTTTTTACATTATTTCTGTTTCTAGCAATCTTTTGAAAAATTAATTGAAACATAAATCTGAAAAAATGTAAGATACTTTGAAAGTAAGAAAACATTTGGGAGTGCACTAACCTGAAGGAAGATAAGTCATTGAATTGTTGATATGTTATTATTTATACACACCTAATATTGGTATTTCTTTTCCTAAAGTTATTGATACACAGAAGTTTTATACATTTAGCTGGAATGTAAGCTTCATTTATTAGCAAAAAGAGCATACAGGTCACTTATACAAGCATGAGGAGTCACAAGGCCTGGGTGTCTTTGTGCATAATAGATATGTGGCATGAATTTGAAAATATTTGAATATATATCCATAAGAGAATAAGATAAATTCATAAGTAAAAGTTAATCACAGCTACTATTCTAGTGGCTAATTGCCAAAATAGAATGGCTTTTTAAAAAGATATTTAATATTTTTAATTAACTTTGCCTCATTATTAGAAATCTAGGAAATAATATATTCCTGAAGTTAAATGATTAAGAAATTCAGGTGTTATTCATCTATCAGCTTTGCATTTTTGCATAACCACATACTACACTAAAAAGATCATAAATACCAATAATTAAAATGACATAAACACTCATAATAAGTGTTAAAATGTTCCCAAAGCTGCCTGTATAACTCTTCTAGGTATGAGAAGAGAGACAGGTGTGTTGTCTGCATAACACAACATTTTTTTTTAATGTGTAGTGTTCAGCATTTATCTCTGACTCTGACATCTTAAGAATTCTGTTATTGTAGGCCAAAAGTTGATATGAATTACTCAACATTTATAGCATATTTACTGTGCCCATACGTAGAATAGGATGGGGTTTTTTTTTGCTTTTTGTTTTGTCCTCGATAAATTTTGTTTATGTGCTTTTGCTATTTGGGAACAACAGATAATAAAAATTAGGAAATTTAAAGATAGTAGCATTAGGAACACCAAACAACTAGATAAACACTACCAAATATATATATATATATAAAATGGTTTGATACTGTTCAGATAGATGATTGTGAATATTCACAGAGAAGGGATACATTGCCATGTGTAGGTATGCATGTATGTGCATATGAGTCTTCTATCCACATAAATTAAACTCAGCACCATTCTATTCAAGTGTTTATTATTAATAATTGTACACTGCCAAAACAACATTATATTAATATAGATAGTACCTAACATCTGCATATCTTTATATCATACTACTAGTAAGAACATTCAAGTATAACCAGGAAACTAAACAACTCAGTGAAGATAGTTGTCCATGTGTGATTCTTCAATAAGGTGAATAAATAAAGATTGTTATGAATAATTAGCATAAATGATGAAACTGGAAATGAAAATCTTCTTTTTGTCTTTTGTTTGTGAGTGAATTGCATATTATATTTAGATTAATTTGGAACAAGTTTCAATTCTAAATTTATACAAAATCATGTACAGAAAACAGAATATCATATGGTAGAAAGCCATGCCCTGAAGAATGAAATATTTTGGAAAATATTAAAAGGTAATATTGAATATGAAGATATAGGAGAAAAGAGATTTCCAAACCCCAAGCCCTGATTGTGACTCAGAAATGATGCTGCCCAGTTGCCTGGTAGGGCAGAATATGTTGCACTGGTGGTCTCATTAGTAGGAGTCATTGTGCGCAATTTTTAAAATATTAATAGCTCGGATTGCAACTGGCTAATCTCAGTTTGTTCTCACAAAGCCTGGATGCACGAAAGTAAGAGTTAAGACAGGAAGCAACTCTTGGAAATGGGAAGCCAGCAGTCATTTACCAAAGCAAAACCGTGGCTGTGAAGAATTTTGGGGCATGTGCTTTCCTCATATCGAAGTGGAAGTTCACAGAAAGTTGACATCAAACATCTGAAAATAATTGGTCCAGAAAATTGGATTCTGTAAATTTCTTTCCAGAACTTTTGCCCTGGCTGCTAGACCTTCATGAGTTGAAAACTCTCCTCTTGGGAGTCACTGAAAGGATACTTTTCTGATGTTTCTATCAATCCCTTTCCCTTCTACATTTACAGTTTGATCAATTTTTAATCTTTTGCCAGTAAAAATGTGTGTGTCACCACACTTATTATGGCAAAAAGGGGGAAATTGTGGGAAGCCCTCCTTCAGAAGAATGAAATATTTCAGGAAATATTAGAAAAGGTAGAATAAAATATTTCCCCTAAAGGAGGAATGAAAAAAATCTTAAGGGAAGCAGAAACCTGTCACATTTTCCTGCCCCAGTAGAAACTGAGGAGGCCAGCTTTTAAAAATGCAGATTTGGTTAATTCATTCAGAAAGGATGGGTCAAGAAAGAAACTCAGATAAGCAACAAACAAAAGGTTGACAAAATTAGCAACCTATGACCCCTACATAACCCCTACATGACATCCAAGGAATCCAGACAGTATAAAAACCACCCACTCCAACTCCATTTTGTCAGCTGCCCAGAATAACATGTGATTGGTGGCTCTGCTTCATCAATAAAGGGAACCTTTCTTTCCAATCAGCCTCTAGCCTCCATTTTATCTCCAGTGCCTTTCTCCTGGATTGAAACTGAACCAGATGGATTTTTCTTCTAACAGTTTAAAAGTGTAACTGTCTGTAATTACACAATCTTATTATTGACCTTATGCAAACTATATGTTCTTCATGTTGTTTTATATGTGCAACTGGCTAGATTCACCATTGTTTTCCTTCCATTTATTTTGCTCTCCATGCTGTCCAAATGTTCTCTGAAATCTTTTAAAATTCAAAATGTTCTCTGAAATCTTTTAAAATTCAAAACAAATATGAGTAGCACAAAGAAAGGGAATTTGCAGAAGACAGGGTTATTATTCCTACCATACCCTTCATTAAAGAGTAAAGACAATTACCTGATAGAGGAGAGGTCCATTAACAAGTCAATAAGGAACAAAATATGGTTTAGATGTGAAACAAGAAGGTAATTGTTTTAGTCTAATCTATAATATTGGGCTGACATAAATATAGAGAAAATCAAAATGAAACTGCTTCTAGTGTCAGCTTTGAAATTTGAAATACAGGGGGAAACACACATTATGAGATTCAAAAAATTCTTGATTCTTGATTACACCATGGCCGATTGCAATATTTGGACTTATGGAAAGGATACCCCCTCTCATATGCTAGTTGGGTAAAGAGTTGGGATATTCATGCTGATCAATTGGTTAACCAATTCCATTATAATTTTTCCCACAAATCGAAGGGTACTCGTGGAGTGGGGACAGGGGATTAAGGACAATCTATGTGGTTTTTTTTCTTTTCTTTTAAGAGGAAGAGTTTTCAAGGGGGGATGCCTGTCAGCTTTGAAATTCAGCTGCCACGTTATTTTTTAAAGAGAGTTGGAGGAGTTGAAAAGTTCAAGGTTATTCTGTATGTTATGTTAAGAAATTCCAGGTGCAGTTAATTGGCTCTCATGATTTATGAAGTGTAGAAGTGGGAGGAGAGAAGGGAGGAGAGAAGGTGGATTCTGTGTAACGCACGAAAATAATTTCACTTTGGGAAATTGCCTTCGACATGCCAGATCTGTTTCTAAATAAATCAATTAGAGAGAAAATGTCTCGGAGTGATTGATTTCATGGAGACTTTCTGAATGCCTTACATCTAGAATAGATAGCTATTCCATTTTGCTCTGTTAACTGTCAGTTACTTTCTATATAATACAAATAAGATATATTAAAACATTTATTCCTTCATTATTCGAGACACCCCATTTCATTAAAATTGCCTTAAATCATAAATAAATTATAATATTTTGTTTTTGTGTTTGATACAATATTGATTTTTGAGACAAGCTTTTTAAAATGTTTTTGTTTGTTTTTGTTTTGATGCCAAATAAGCTGCATTGAATTTGTACATGTACATGCATGCGTGCATACACACACACACATACACACACACACACACACACACACTATTTTCAACAGTGGTGGGACTTCTCTCCGGGGGTGTATGTGTCTGCCTACCGAGATGAGGTGGACCATTTGCTTTTGTGGTGTGCAGACAACAACCTGGTCCTCAACACCAATAAGACCAAGGAGCTTATAGTGGATTATAGAAGGAACAGACCAGACATCCAGCCCTTGCTTATCAATGGAGACTGAGTGGAGCAAGTGGCCGCAGTTTTAGTTTTCTGGCGGTGTTACCCAAATAAAAGAGGACCTTGACCTGGGGTGCTCACATTGCAGGAACTGGTCAAGAAGGGCCCAGCAGAGATTATCCTACTGAGGCTTTCTCAGAAAACAACTGAATGGAGAAACTGCTGATGACGCTTTACCTTGCTGCACCATAAAGAGGCAATTTTAAATATAATGAACCTCTGCAATGGTTTGCCAATTGCAAGTGGCCAGATAGGAAAGCACTCCAGAGGGTTAATGACATTGACCAGAAAGATTATGGTTGCTTCTCCCTCTTTGCAAGCAGTTTTTTAAAGCCTCCTGCTGCTTTAAGAAAAGTTCAAAACATTCTCAAGATACAGTCTCCATCCCTGGGAACCCTTTTATTGAACTTTATCCATCTGGCAGTTGGTACAGAATAATTTATATCGGCAAGCTTCATTAGTTGAATTTTTCAATATTGATTTTAATTGATTTTATTGATTTATGATTTTAATTGATTTTAATTGATTTTATTGATTTTATTGATTTTATTGATTTTTGGTCAATTGCTTACAAGATAAATAGGTATAAGTAAAAAACATAGTTATGAATACATGGATACACATAAGAAAAATAAAAGTCTAAGGTGAAAGTTTTTTGGGGTTTTTGGGAATGAAATCACAGAGACCAGATAGAAATATATCCAGACATTGACTACTCTGTTGCTGAAAGTCATATTTTCCTACAATAGTTTTGTGTGTGAGTTAAAAGCGCATGTCAACAGTGAACCAATGGATGCAAAGAGGATGTAAAACGGACAAAAAAAACGCTTGCCTATCCGTTCGAAACTGCGATGCACTCACTGCCTCCATTTTGCTTGCCTCTCTATCCACCAGCATATCCGTTTATTGACGTTTCATCCGCCTCCAAAAGTTTTTGGGCTGCCTAAAACTTTTGTGCGGAAAATGTATGCCAGTTCGTCTGTTCTGCATCCGCTACGCCATCCGCTATGCCATCCGTTAACGCATTCCGTTACGCATCCGCTATATCCGCTTGGCTCCACTGGCATTACCGCCGCAACTCGCATCCGCCCCGGAGGCAGGGAGGAAGCGGAACGGACGCAGAACGGATGGCAGCACGAAAAAGAGTTTAAAAGCAGAAAAACATTTCGCAGAGGGACCTATCTCGGATATTAAGGAATATCTTAGAGGATGCCTAGAGGATGCAAAGGGACACCTATAACTGCCTATAAAAAGGGGGAGCAACTCGTCTGCATCTCACTTTCAGACGCAGCAGCCCACCTGATGCAGACCTCTGCAGCCTTCATCTGACTCTTCCTCTCCACAGCATCCAGTCATGTCGCACCATGGATGTAACAACAGTCCTTTTGCAGCGCCCATCCTTCTAGCAACAGTGCGAAGCCATACACAGGCTCTGTGGAACTCTACTATGGGGAAGAAAAAGAGGTGGCAAGAAGCGTCTGGGTCCGAAATGAAATTGGGAGAGAAGAGCAGAGTAGGACTGTAACAGCTGATGGTGGAGCTGAGGAACGAAGACACCTGCGGCGTTCCAGAAATTTCATGAGGATGCCTCCAGCCATGTTTGATGAAGTGTGCAGCATGCTGACACCCAGGTTGACCAGCAAACACCCACTTCTGGCGCCAGCCTGGACGCTGGGCTCAAGGTGGCACTCAACTCTGCACCAACCCTGCTTCAGGACCACGCTACAAAAGCATGCAGTACGGCTGGAGGGTGCCACACAAACACCATCAGCATTGTGGTCAAGAGAAGTGGGTGCAAAGGCCATCATCGAAGAATATCAAGAAGGAAGCTCCTCCAGTTGCCGCGCTGCCACTGAAGAAGGATGGAAGAAAGTTGCACAGCAGTGGTATCAGAGGTGTAAACTTCCACACACTGTTGAGCCTCGATGGCAAGGCACGTGGCCTGCAAATGCTCCAGCCAAGATTGGGGTCCACTTATTTCAAACTACAAGGGCTTCTTCAAGCATCGTCCTACTCTTCGGCAATGGTCGCGAATGCTGACTCAAATTCATGTACTCGATGCTTCAGGCTAGCGGTCAGCTCAGATGCCCAGGTATACAAACGCCAGTCAACCTCAAGGAGGGGGCTGGAAGGCAACGCTCATCGTGGGCTTCCCAGATCCAGCGCCCTGTCCACGACAACGGGCCAAGATGTGCGCCTACTTCATCATGGGGATGACGCCTTCTCCGCTCAGAACCTACCTCATGAAGCCAACAACATCCAGACTCCTGACCCGTGAAGAGAGGATCTTTCAACTACAGACTGGTCCAGGGCAAGGCGGGTGTGGAGAACGCCTTTTGGCATCCTGGCCAACAGGTTCCAGGTAGCTTCTGCAACCAACCATTGCAGCATGCGCCCAGAGACCGTGAGGAGGAATCGTGGAAGCTTGCCTGCATCCTGCACAATCTCATGCGGCACAGCCGCTAACCCAGCTCTCCTGGCACAAACAAGGCTCGTGGAACATCAACAAGGCTAATGGGGACATGGAGCCTGGGGAATGGAGGCAAGGGTGAAACCTGATCGACACTCAGGATGTGCAATGGGGCCAACAGAGCTCACGTGAAGGGAAGAAGCAGCGGCAACGGTCCTGAAACACTGGTGCAACTCCCCAGCTGGAGGCGTGGAGTGGCAAGACAAGGATTGGCAGATGCTTAATGGGAATGCTTCCTTCAGCCTGTCTCATCACATGGATGGAGATGGGCCATGTATGTTTGGGTGGGCCTACAATGAACAGGGCGTTTAAATAAAGAGTTGTGTTTGTGTTCAAATGTGTTGGATCAATGCTTACATTGTTTAATTGATAAAAAAGGCTCATAGGTGTGGCACCTGGGATGGGTAAGACGCAACTATGCCTTGCACTGGAGGTTTATCTATCCAACAGCTATTAGCCATCCCAAAAGGTATCCTGCTCATTCCACAGGTATCGCTCGCCACCCACTGCTAATGCTTAACCATCACACAAGCATGCAAAGGCTTAAGGCCAATTCTAAAAGTTTCCAGCAAGACTTTATTAAAAAAAGAAATGATGTCAAGTGTGTGAATCAAAGATATACAACTTTAAATTAACAGCAAAGCTATAAAAAAAAAATGACCCAAGTCAAGTGTCCAAATAAGTCATAGGTAGCCAGCATCCCGGTACTCTGGCACTCTTCTTGGTCACTCGGAGGTGTGCCCAGTCTCAGGGGTGAAGGGTCCTAGGTGCTGTGGTGGTGGGTGGTGGCTGGAGTGCCTGGCCCCGAGAAGACAACAGGGGACGGTGTGTTGAGGAAGGTGTCGGACAGCTGGCTCAGCCCCGTGTGCTGAGAAGGTCTTCCTCCATGCCATGGGGATGTCCAAACCGCCAAGTACTGATAGACAGATGTACTGAGGCCGGGCTTGCTGTGGGATGGAGGAAGGAGTAGTGTAGTGGGGCTGTTGCTCCTGCAGCTGGGTGAGGACTGGCGTGGGGTTGGCATCTCTGTGCATTAGGTGCATCATTATCGTTGGCATCGGTGCATCAGTGGAACAGGTGGCAATGGTGGTCACCCGATGACTCTGTGCCTGGATGGGAAGGGACTGCTGCCTGTGCTGCTGAACTCCTGGTAGCCGTAACCCTGGTAGGTGAGGGCCTGTTGGAAAGCCTTGGAATGGAGGGACCATGCAAAACCTTGGGTAGAGGCGCAGAGACCTGGACTGGGTGGATGCAGGTTCCTCTGGTCTGGAGTGTTGTGAAAGGGCAGCTTCCGTGATCGCGGTCGCTTCAACCAGCTGGTACTGTGGATCCGCCATTTCCTTGAGGGGTCCTCCGGTGACATTTTGGTGAGGAAGGGCTTGTGCGGTTGGAGGATGAGGAGTCGTGTGGACGCAAGCTGAGAGTAGGTGATCTATGCTGGTGGCAAGATGGTGTCCGACTGATCTCCAAGCAGGCAAGTGTGGCTCTGCCCTCCTGTTGTCGCGGCTCTCTCTGCCTTTTCTGCGGAGGCGGAGTGGGGGGGGTGGATGCGGCTAGGACTGTGGTGGACTCGATGTCTCTTTCTGCCGCACCGCACAAGGGAAGTCCTCTACGCACTCCAACGCATGCTTACCAACACGCTGTCCGTGCGGAGTTCTCCGCTGTGGCACGCTTCCACAGAAACCTTGCCTGGAGACAGGACTGACTCTCGCCGGAAAGGAAACTGGGCTTCTCAGCAGGCTGCGCAGAGAGAGAGGGTAGTGAAGAGGGCTGCTGGTCTCCTCAGTGGGCGGATCTCACCTCCAGGAAGGCTGCACCCTGGCCATGCGACGTAGGTCTCTCTGTCTGTCAGCTTCACAGTGGCCTGGCCAGAATTTGCTTGAGGTGCAGCCTCCCCCCGTTACCAGGTGTGCATATGTTTCCACAGCCAAGGAGCACCTCCGAAGTGTAACCATACTCTCGCTGACCTCATCTCTCCAAAGCATGCCTGCTTCCGTGTGATGTCCCTGTAGCAAGCCGGTGTCCCTTCCGCCATAAGAATAGTCGTTCTTCTCTCAGCCACTCCAGTACCTCATCCTCGTGCGGCCTGCCTCAAATAATAGTATTGCCTATCTCCGTTTCGCATAGCATCTTCCTCGCCTTTGGCTGGACGCAGATGGGCCTTCATTAGAGGGCTTCCAGGTAGTAGGGGCTGCTCCTCCACAGCACCGAACAGCAGCAGGCAGCAGCGCAGCAGAATCAATCATCATGATCATCAATCCTCACCAGCAGGATCATAATCAAGCAGCAGCAGCAGCTAGCAGGCAGGCAGCAGGATCATCATCATTATCATCAGCAGCAGGCGGCAGCAGGATCAGCATGCAAGAGGACCAGCAGGACAAGGATCAGCAGGGCAGTAGAGTAATGCAAGCCAGCAGGGCCAGGCAAGTCCAGGAGCACGAAGCAAGGACGCAGGGATCACTGAGCATGGATGAACAGGAGGAGCAAGACGGCAGGAGTCACGAGCAGGACGAGCAACGTCCAGGAGCTACGAGCAAGGATGAGAGACCAGGAGCAGCTTCAACCAGAGTAAGCAACCAGCAGAACATATTCTCTCATCAGCCGCCAGCACAGCAGAAGCACCACCGCCAGGAGCACTTCAGCAGATAGCCGCAGCAAGAAGCAGAGCAGGGGGCAGGGCTTGGAGGTTGGCTCTGTCCCTCTTGCCAGGGATGGTGGCAGGTTGGCTGAGGCTTTCACTTCCTCCCATGGTTGTGGGGTTGCTGGCTGGCTGGGAGGCCTGGCAGGCAGTCCAGGCTGGCAGTAAAGGGCTGGCAGGAAAGCCAGGCACGAAGGTCTTGGATAGGTAGGCACCAACGGTGGCAGGAAAGCCTGGCAGGTAGGCCTGCAAGTAGGCTGGCAAGGAAGCCTGGCAGGAAGCCCTGGCAGGAAAGCAGCAGGCAGGCAGGCACCAAGGCTGGCTGGAAGGCAGGCTGGAGGCAGGCATGCAGGCAGGAACAGCAAGGGAACCTCGAAGTGTCCAGCAGCAGGTCTTTCCTCGAATGCTGGCCACGTGCGAGCTAAACTTCGCCTGATATGCCGGGGGGCTTACGCAATGCTTCCCCCCCGCAATGCGGATATTAATGCTCGCACCAGCCGTTCCGCTTTCTGCTGTGCATGCCGCTAGGCTCCGCCTGTTCATACTGCTTTTTATCCACTGTGCATCTGCTGTACATCTTCAAATTTTTCATCCTCTGGCAGTGTCCGTTCTGCATACCGCTGTTAATCCAATTCCGCGTCCGCTTCAACTGAGGCCCCCGGAAGCCGCTGCGGTTGAGCCATCCGCTCCATCCACTTCTTCCCCTGGCTTCCGTTCCGCATAATTCCGCTTTGGGCATCTGCCCTGCCTTCTCCGCATCCATGTTATCCGCACCAGTTATGCAAATTTTTGTCCCCCTTTTAAGAGGCGGGATATAAGCAACGGATGGAACATTTTGTCATCCGCTGTGTCCTTTTTTGCATCCGTTGGCCAGTGTCGACATGGGCTTTTAACCTTGAGTTTGGTATCTATTTGCTCTTGGTGTTGTTTATGGTTGAAGAATGAAGTATTCATTGACAGGTAGACATTGCAAATGTTTGATTTTACATAACTATACTTAAGATTGACCAAAGGTGGCATAGTTCTAGGTTTTCTATTCTAGAATTTTTGAGTCTGTATGGCATAATGATTCTGCAATGAGTAGAGGAAGTGGAGAACTGCTTTCTTGTGAATATTTCTGGACTTTCTCAACTGTGCCAAAATTATCAGATACTTAATGTGGCGTTCCAGACTGATGAGCTGTTTTGAGTATTGGTCGCTAGCAAAGTGTTTGTAATGCTCTAGTTAGCAGTGTGGATATTACAGAGAAAAAGCTAACATAGGATTAGATTAAACGACTCTTAATCACCTTTTGGGCTTATGTAGTTACAGTGGGCTCTTGCACTTAGGTCATTAGAAATGAGTACTCCAAGAATCCTTGACAGAGTTTGGATAGTCAACAAGGTTTTAAGTATTCAGCCTGTATTTTATTTTCTGATTTTTTTGCTAAATATGTAGGACAGAACATTTATTTTGTTGAGTAATTTGTAGTTGCCTTTGTTTGACCATTCTGATAGCATACTCAGGGTCTTTTTGAAAGGGTTAGCAGTAATTGTCTGTCGGTGGTTGAATAGCTTTACATGCAATCAGCGAGAGAACCGCAGTTGTTCTTGATATGATCAAGCAGAGGTCAATTTTATGTAGGAAGTATGAAACAGTTGGCGCTGCAACACTGCATGGGGGACAAACTGTTAACATGGTTCAGAATTTGATAGGATACTCCCAAATTTTGACCATTTGTTGTCTGTTTGAACAGGAATGGAGGTTCTCCAGAGATACCGTAAGATTTAGTTTTAGGAGTAGTTTATTGTGTACCACTAAAATCAAAAACTTTACAGAAAGTCTGTGTAGATTGTGTCTATTGCTTTGACGCTGATCAAGTTGTGTAATCCATATGCTTTTCATGTGTAGAGTTGCAGATTATAGGTTTTTTTTCTGAAACAAAATTGTTTATTAGAGAGGTAGGTTGTTTGTTTTTAAAAATGGAGGAATGATGGAATTGGGTTAATTAATTGATTCCATGACCTTACAGGTGACGTGCGTGAGCATAAAGATATTGGTCTGTAATTTCAACTATGCTGAGGGTCTCGCTTTTGAAGATGGGGATGATCGGTGGCTTGGTGACCTTAGTGTTTGCAAATGAGCTGATCTGAAATTATTTTTCAAAAGATTATGCTTAAAGGTTCGTGCTTTGGCAGTGGATAGCCTTTTTTTAAGAAGTAGGCATCATATTCCCATCGGTCAGCAAATAGAATAGAGATGGTTTTAGAGATGGGCACAAGTGCTTTTTCACATTGTCTTCTGTAAAATCGATATGTGTTAGAATCATTGTAGTTGTCTGTGTTCAACTAGGAAATTACTGGGCATAATCCATTACCTGTTTACAAATACTGATGCCAAAGAATTTGTTAAAGAGGTTGGCTTTTTAATATGTGTTGTCGTTGCAGTCCTTTTACCATTAGTTCTTTCTGGGGTCGGATAAACGCTTGAGTCCTTTAGTTTAGTTCTTCTTTTATGTGAATAATTGGTGTTTCAGTTTTTATTGGTGGCATTAAATTTTTTGTATGGCTTTTGAAAAGTTGGCACGTGACCAGACCTGTTTTTCCACCAAAGTGATTTCTTTTTGGATTGAGCTTCCTTATTGTTATGGGTAATCTGTTTTTTCTGGTCTTGCGAGTTGTTTGATGACTCTTTTAACTTCAAATAAAAGTATGTTGTAATGGTTCTTCTACAGTATGGCATCCAGAGAATAGAAATTGCCAATCAAGGGAGGAGAGATCATTGTTTATAAGATCATAGTTGCCTTTTTTGAAGTTATAATTGGGGATTCCATCATTGTGGATGATTTCTGTGGTAGACATATGCTTAGACAAAAGTCAATCATATGTGGTGCACTTGGTTGACCAAGGGTTCTTTAATTTGTATTTCTGTAAACTGAAATTCAACTATTGCAAGAAGATGATATCGAGGAGTTGCTAAGTCCAGTGTGGTTAAGTTACGTAGTTCTAGTCCGCAGATTTGGTTACTGGGCATTGTAGAAGGTTGCATTTTGGTGGGTTCAGTTGTATCATTCATTAAGGAATCAAAGTTAATATGAGGTAAATTGGAATTTCACGGCAAGAAGATAAAAGTTTGTGGCCAGGATACCTGCCCCTGGAAGTAGTATATTTAGCTTTGGTTTGCGATGTTTTCGATATCATAATCAAGGGCTTGAAACATAGTAAGAAATTGAATGTGACATTTAAGGATAAGTTCACAGAAAATGGTCTCAGGAAGAGTAAAGCTCCTGGGTAACTTCCAAATGTTTTTGCATATGTCAGGAGCTTTTTATAAGAACATAAAACAACAACACCTTCCTCTATAGATTCACAATCTGATCGGTAAAAATGATAGTTTCTAACTTGTGGTAATGGAGTCAAGGAGAGATGTGTTAACTATGTTTCTCAGACAATATAAATGTCAAATTTAGCTGTAATTTTAATAAGAAGAGAAAATTCAGGTATTTTATTTTCAAGGCTTCTTGCATTGACTAGCTTGCGTTTAAGGCCAGTTGGTGGTTGGAAGTAAAAGTAGTTAAGGGGCATGCATGCCTAGTTTTTGAAGTGATTGTTGGATGGATGGGGTGGAGGTCGATGCAGATTTGAGGGTTGTGTGACTTTCTTTGATCCAATCAGGCTCTGTAGTCAATGTATAGATCCTTTTCTCCATTTGTCTAGATGGTTTTAAGTTCTGGCGCGGAGTTCACGGAGAGTGGATCTCTTTGCAGTATGGATATCTGGGTCTTTTTTTTTTTTTTTTTTTGAGCTGGTGTCGCGACGATATGGCATGCGATCTTTGGAGGTCTGAGATCGCTGCGCAATATCGTTTGCTACTGAACGGTCGCATTGGATCTAAAACCATCCCCAAAAGAGATGGTGAAAGTGAAGAGCGCTTCCTGCCAATCCAGGGATCCGCAAAGTCCCTGGTAGATCCAGGAGAAGCTCTTTTTGCCAGCAAGCAAAGAGGCAAGCCATTAAAGCTTGCTGAAGTTGGGACAGCTTCAAAATGAAAAAGATGGTAAGAGAGAGAGTGCAGTTTGGGATAAGCCTGGTCTTGAGAGAAGTTTTTTTTGTGGTTGGATTGGTTTTTGCAATGGCGTTTTTATTGTATAATAGAATATGCCTTTGCTGACCTCATTTTTGCAGTACCAACTTCTACAAAATCTTGGGGCACAAGTCGTCATTGCATTTTAGCATGCAGGGCATCTCGTGGTTATTTCAATGATACTCTTCAGGTGAGATGTTTGTTGTAATTTTGAGTTGGCTTTTATGATATCATGAACTTTGGTGATGTTGTCTGATTCGTTTGGGTAGTCTTCAAGACCAAATAAGATGGCATTTGACTTTTCTGTTTCATGTTTCCATGGTGTCTCTGATGAGTAAGGAGATATTATTTATGCTAATATTTGAAGGGGTGATAGTAAATTGTGGCTGTGGTTTGGTAGTTAGATTTTGTTGTAGCTGTGGCTGTAGTTAAGGTAGTGGGTTTTTGGTTGTTGGTGGGATTTGATTTTTGAGCTGATAGGTCCTCTCAACTTATCAGTGCTATATTTTTTTTTTTTATCAAGAAGAGATTAGGCTTGCTTTATAGTTGTTTCAAACCATGTGCTAAAGCCATTCTTCTATTGAGTTGAAATGAGTGATTCTATGCTTTCAACTCTGTCAGTTTGTTTAACGTAGTTTGTTTAGCGTAGGAGAACATGAATGGATAATAAAAGATGTATCTGAATTTTTAACCATATTAGCTAGGCTTTTTATTTGGAGCTTAAGAGAGTAGGGTGGGCTAGATTATCGGCATAGGTGGCATTTGATGTAAATTTCACTTTCATTGATGGTTTCAAGACCTCTGAAAACATTGTACAGGAGTCCTGGGAGGTCATTGATAGAGATATTTTTTCTTTTTGGTTTGGAGTTTTGGGCTGGTATGGTCAATGGCAATCGTACAGTTAATCAATTAGCAACTAGCTAGTTAATGTGATAGGTAAGAAAGTTAACTTAATGAATTAATTGGTAATTAATAAATGTTAATTGACACATTCGAGAACAAATCAAGTTCAAGGTTACTTATTGCTAAAAATCCATTCAATCAATAGGTTATTCCAAATCACTCTAATTAAATTATTATTGCTGAAGTCACAAACAGCCTAATTTTAATTACAGTAATTCTAACACGGGTCAATTAAATTCACTAAATCACTGATTTTACTCATAATATTCAGTAATTACACTATGTTGCATACTAAACACTCATCATAACTAATCAAGTAAAAAACATTAAATCAATTAATCATTTGATAAAAATCAATTATTTTTAAAAGAAATTGATTTTTTGAGATAATGAAAAGTTATGAAGTAAGTATTTAGAGTTAGTAAGTAGTTTATTGCTTTTGCTTAGCTCTTGCTGATATCTGAGAATAGTGTTATAGCCCTAAAACTGGCAGGAGGTCTCCTTTTCCTGGGCTGTTTGAAAAACAATTAGTGAGCAAGGGTTTTACATTTCTTTCGTTGTTTTTGTTAGATTGAGTTTTTGAGATGTAAAAGATGCCAAGATGCTGAAGGGGGGATCTCTGGCTTCTTTTTTCCAGGCAAGCGAGGAAAACAGAAGCAATTCACTGGGAAGGCAACATGAAAATTTTTCTTTTGTTTTTCCCCTGATAATGGGATTTCTGGCCGCCCTCCTAAGTTAATTTTTCAAAGTTTGTTGCTTTTTTAAGAGAAAGAGGCACGTAGATTAAGTCTTGCACTGGCAATTTGAACAGTTTTTATATTTTTTACTAACGTAGACTCAAATTTGTAGCTGAGCATTCGTTCCTGGCTTCCATATACTTCTGCTTCCATCACAGGAAATAAATTGCTTCCCAATCTTCAACAGGAGTTCAAGTTATAACAATATTTCCTACTTATTGAAAGTCCAAAGTTACTATCCTTTTAAAGAGGCAGTCCGGATTAGTAATTTGGTGAAGAGGGAAGAGGAAAGAAGGGGCATCAGGGAAGCAGTCTGCTTCACACCTTGGCTGCAAATGTCTGAAGACCAATTCACAGCTCCCGGTGCTCACCGCCCTGCAAGGATGGGATGAATCTTACCGTCTCACTGTCCTACAAGGATGATCATAGAGCCCCCAGTCCTGGTGAGCCTCACCACCTTACCTTCTAGTAAGGATGGGTCGAATCACAGATCATTGAGCACTTTTGAATAGTTTTGAATTTAGTGCTTTCTGAGGAATGAGTTCTTTTCTGGCATGCTAGTCAAGGATGGGAGGAATTGGAGATCTCCGAGTACTTTTGAATTGAGCATTTGCTGAGGAATGGAGCTCTTTTCTGGCTTGCTGGCAAGTCTCAGGCATTAGGCTTTCCACCTCCCCGGTTGACCCTCTCTTCCTTGTGACAGCCCCTCAAATGTTTGAACACTGCTTTCTGAAATCACCATTCTATAACTTTGATGATTCTATCAGTGATCAGCCAATGGTTTTTTAACATCCACAAAAATCCCACCAGACTTCAAAGAATAAATAAAACAATTGAACAAACCTCCTCTGCAGATTAAACCTTCTCAGAACCCAACAATCAAACAATCAAACTAGATCAATAGGCTGAATAGCAGCTTCTATCCCAGGGCAGTAGCTCTTTTGAATTCTGCTGTATAGTACAGTGTTGGTGTGGTGTTGGGGTTTCAATGTGTGAAGGGTGAAAGATGTGTGTTTGTGTTTATTTTCATGTTCATGGTCATGATGTGCACTGAACATGGTGTTTGATTTTGTTGTATGAGGTGCAATGACAATAAACTAAACTAAACTAAATAAATTATAATATTTTGTTTTTGTGTTTGATACAATATTGATTTTTGAGACAAGCTTTTCAAAAATGTTTTTGTTTGTTTGTTTTTGTTTTGATGCCAAATAAGCTGCATTGAATATGTACGTGTACATGCATGTGCACACAGATATACACACACACTATTTTCAGAATGTATGTGTTTGCTTTCTTTCTTTAACTTACACATTGAAATAAATGAAGCTATCTAAAATTGATCTTAGCATTTTTAGAATTCCAATTAACCATGTGTTACTTCTTTGGAACAGTACACAATTTTTGTTCAAATTGTGCTTGTGTATTCTTGATTTATTGAACATGTGTGAGTGACATATTTATCCTCATCTATAAAATAGATTTCTATTTTGGTTATATTACCACGTTTCTACAAAATCCTCAATTTGAGCAAAAGTCCACATGCTGAGAATTTGGGGAAAGTTTGATAATGCATACTGCTTCTGTTCATTTCTGTGCAACTCCATCTAGATGAGAAATCCCTGAAACTGGATGAATTAATATTTTGTCAGGTTGCAGTAAATCTGTTGTGGTAATGGTAGTTTCACTAGAAGATTGACAGGGAGGAATTGTACAGGGGGTCCTCACTTAATCACCACTCATTCATCAAATATTCGAATTTACAATGGCACTGAATGAGTGGTACTTAGACAGGCCCTCATACTTATGATGGTTGCAGCATCCCTGTGATCATGTGATCACCATTTGTGACCTTTTTTGATAGCTTCCTATAAGCAAAGCCAACTGGATATCACAAATAGCAGGTATATAATGTCACATGTAGCATTCATTTAACAATAGCAGTTGTAACTCCATGGCATTCATTTAACAATTGTAATTGTAAATTGCAGGATTATCCAAGCATTTAAGATGGCTAGAGTTGCCTTGGTGATATGAATGGCACAGAAGTCCAATAATAAATAAAATAAAGATTAAAGTTTATTTCAGTTACTAAAAGATTGAATTTAGAAATAGATATAGATAGTTATGGTTTGGCCTGTCCTGGATATTGGGTCTCTGTGCAGGCTGGGATGACCTTTCTGATCATAAATAATCCTTAATCTAGGTGAAGCATTTAAAAGACAGGAAAGATAAAGCTATACTTTTTGACTTTGACAAAATCAAATGAGTGATGTCATGGAAAACAGATGTGATTAATTATGTTGTGGTTCATATATAAACTGTTTGGAAATCCCCGTGGAATAGAATTTAAATTCCATCCAAACCAAGAGACTACTACATGCTTCCTATGATTGTTTTGGGATTTGATATAACACAATGTCTCTCTTTGTCTTATGGCTTTATATTGTTAAATATTCTTTGATTGTTTTTACAATACAAACTGTAAACAACACAAGAGCTAGAAAAGCAAACCACTCTAACAACATGTCCCCCATTCATAATCCCAAGAGTTATCCCAGAGGGATGCCATGAATCAATAATACTGAAAATCGCTGAGAAATCAAGAACCGGATGGTTACCCACACACATCCCAGCTGTGCCAAAGTAATCCATAAGTATGGTCAGTGTTGTCTTTTACTTGAGTAAAAAAGGGGACATTGGAGACTAGATGAAAATTATCCAAAATTGTCAGGGCCAGCAATGGTTAAGTTAAAAAGGGTAGGCCACTACTTCTTTCTGGGAAGATAGCCAATCTCCTCAAACAGAGAAATATTGACAATCTCATGGACCTGACCAGAGGTGGTATTCAGCAGGTTCTGACCAGTTTTGGAGAACCGGTAGCAGAAATTTTGAGTAGTTCAGAGAACCGGTAAATCCTACCTCTGACTGGAAATTTTACAGTAGCTTTCCCCTACCACGACTACCAAGCCATGCCCACAGAACAGGTAGTTAAAAAATTTTTTGAATCCCACCACTGAACCTCACAATATACCATCTCCAAGGAAAGGTTAATCAAACAGGAGGGGCATGATTTAAAAAATAGATTGTTAGATTAATAAAACTTCAGATCCTATTTTAGGAGTTACTTCTAAATAAGAGCACCAGATGAGTCAATTCAATTCAATTCTTCAATCCGTTCCAAGCTAGTTTGAAGCCAATTCTGAATGCTGGAGATTTTATATAATAGGTGCTTAGAATATATCTCACAATGAACTTACAGCTGACTCTGTAAATTATCTGTTACCCAGTACTGAAGGAGTCATGTTAAACACACTATACAGGTGAAACTCAAAAAATTAGAATATCATGCAAAAATTCATTTATTTCAGTAATGCAACTTAAAAGGTAAACTAATATATGACATAGACTCATTACATGCAAAGCAAGATAGTTTCAAGCTGTGATTTGTCATAACTTGAGATGATTATGGTTTAAACAGCTCCTTGAAAACCCAAATCCACAATCTCAGAAAATTGAAATTACATGCAATCAATAAACAAGGATTGTACAGTAGAACAAAATTGGACCCTGAAAAAGTATAAGCATGCATATGTTTACTCATACTTGGTTTGGGCCCTTTTTGGCAGCATTACTGCTCGAATGTGGCAATGTTCATGGAAGCTATCAGCCTGTGGCACTGCTGAGGTGTTATGGAAGACCAGGATGCTTTCAAGTAAGCGGCCTTCAGCTCTTTCTGCATTGTTCGTTCTCATGTCTCTCATCTTTCTCTTGGCAATGTGCCCATAGATTCCTCTATGGGTTCAAGAGTCAGGCTGAATTTGAGGGCCATCAAGCACAGTAATGCCATGAATGATTAAACCAGGTTTTGTGCTTTGGCAGTGTGGCAGGTGGCAAGTACCTGCTGGAAAATGAGTCAGCATCCCATAAAGCTCGTCTGCAGAAGAAGCATGAATGCTCCACAATCTGCCCTGTTTAGATGGCTGCCATTGACCTGGACTTAATGAAGTACAGTGGACTAACAACAGATGACTAGTTCCCATCAACACAGACATGGAAACTCACACTGGACTTCAATGCGTCTTGCAGTGTGTGCCTCTCCAATTCTTCCTCCAGACTCTGGGTCCTTGGTTTCCAAATGAATGCAAAAAGTTGCTACTGCATCAGAAAGAGGACTTTGGACCACTGAAGCAACAGATCCAAGGTCTATTTTTCTTTAGCGCCAGGTAAGATGTCTCACATTTTTCTGTTGTTCAGGAGCGGCTATGACAAGAGGAATACGACATTATGAAGCCTATGTCCCAGGATCCGTCTGTGTGTGGTGGCCCTTGATGCATGACCCCAAGGCTTCAGTCCCCCTCCTTGTGAAAGTCCCCAAACAACTTCTGAATAGCCTTTTCTCCTGCAATCCTCTCCGGCTGGCGGTCATCCCTGCTGCTTGTGCACCTTTTTTTCTTCACACTTTTTCCCTTCCACATAACTTTCTATTAATGTTGGCTTTTGATACAGCACTTTGGAACATCCAATTTCTTTAACAATTAATCTTTGAGGCTTTCCCTCCTTACGGAGGTGTCATGATGGTTTTCCTGCACAAATTGTCAGGTCACAGTCTTTCCCATGATGTGCTTCCCTAGCTGGACCGACTGAGAGACCATTTAAAGGCTCAGGAACCTTTGTCAGTGTTATGGCTTACATTAGCTTGATTAGAGAGAACACTTTGTGCCTAAGAATATTTGAACCTTTTCACAATATTCTAATTTTCTGAGATTGTGGATTTTGGGGTTTTCATGAGCTGTAAACCATAATCATCTCCATTATGACAAATCATGGCTTGAACTATCTTGCTTTGCAATGTAATGAGTCTATCTCATATATTAGTTTCACCTTTTAAGTTGCATTACTGAAATAAATGAACTTTTGCATGATATTCTAATTTTTCAAGTTGCACCTGTATGTCTACCTGCAGATGTGGTGATGATGAAGAATTAATCACCACAAACACTACATGAGTTTTCGCATCAAGTAGGATTCATTCTTTGATTTGGTTAACTTGCTTTCTCTCTTTAAATATAGAAACTTATAGATACAACATACACTTTTTAAATTCCAATGTGTTTTTGTGAGTATGTTGTTTATTGACATTTCTTTTATTTAAGGCAACAATGACTAAATCTGTTATTTTGCTGAATGTTTGGTAATCTTTCTTTTCTAAGATATACCATTCCTTTTCCTAGCATCTGTTTACAAGAATTACCCATTTAATTATTTATTTATAAATAAATTGAATTTTGTCAGCAAATGCTTCAATGTTTCTGTGACTGCAGTTTTAAATGAAACTTTCTCAGAGTTCAAGGGGAACATTTTATTGTTGATGCTGCAGAGGAGAATATATTTCTACATATATGTGGGTAGGTAGGAAAGTAGGAAATATTCAAAGATAGGCTTTTAAAAACTGTGGTGGAATTTACTTGTACTCCAGCTGAATATTGTTTTCTGTTTTCAATGTGTCAGTGTTTTCTTATAAATAAATGAATAAAGAATAAATTTAAACAACAGAACAGAGAGAACAGCTTGGAAGCCTTGTTGATTTGTTTTTCTGCTGTTATTTTTTTCCCCACAGCAGAAATTGAAAATTAATTTTGTGTGGTTTTTCTTTTCCCCTCCTTTCCATTCCATTCTCCAACTGTGCCTGACAAAACCATGGGAATTGGCAAAAAAGAAGAAGAAAAAGCCCTAGGAGTAAGTAATTAATATTCAAAGATTTACCATTCAGACACCTTTTATATGTTCTCTTGTATCCAACTGGCAAGATATTTCTAAACAAGCCTTTAATTAACAGGTGAGTTTAATTGATATGTGTGTTGTCTTTGACCAGCAAAGACCTTAGTGAGGAGGAGGGAAGACTCCATCATACTTATTAAAAGCTATGAATTCATTTGTTGCTGCATCTTTTGTTGGTGGCTGGAGTGACAATTATGACTACAAAAGAGGTAAACTTTTACATATTTTACACAAAAATATGTAAAAGGTTAAAAATCATCTTAAAATAGGAATGTTTTCTGTATCTCAGTGGTGGAATTCAAGTTGTTTTACCATGTGGGCATGGCTTGGTGGGCATGCTTTGTCTAATGCTGGCATGCAGCTTTCCCCACACCAGTTGAGGCCTGCAGCACCAATCGGCTGAGAGGATAAAGAAGAGAAAAGCACAGGGGCAGGTGGGAGGGCCGATCCTGTGCTTTTCTCTTCTTTTTTCCTCTCAGCTGATTGGACAATTTTTTTCCTCCTCTCAGCTGATCATTGTTCTTTTTTTTCTACCAGTTCTGCCAAACTGGTCCAAATTGGTAGCATACCACACTGATCTCAATGTCTTTTAAAGGATCAAGTGATTCTGAAGACAAAAATAGGAATTGTTTCTGTGCATAAAAGTACAGCCACCTTCACTTACGGGCTTTTTATAAATGTACTTTCCTCAACTTGGTAACTGTGGTAGAATTTCACCACCTAGATTCCCAGCTATTATGGCAAAAAGATATTCTGAATTGGAACTTCAATACATCTGGAGGAGACTAGATTGGCAAGTGTAACAAGATAAATTATTTGCTTAAATGCAGCTTTTCTATCAAATTAATTAAAATACATCTAAAAGAATCAGTTTCATGTAATACATACCTAATCTCACATCTATATAAATCAGAAGACCTACTAAAATTTACTGAATCATTTATTCCAAGATAGTATATGTGATTTTAATTTGTGAGAATAATTCTAGAATACCTTACTTGACAAGATTAAAATAACCTTGAATTAGTGTGGTTTTGGTTTCATTTCTACAATCTGAAAATAAAAGAAAACATATATTATTACATTGCATTGCTGTTTGCTTAGTTTTTAGCTTTAGCAGAATTAAATATTTCAGAAAACTATCAAAAAATATAAGCAAGCTAGTGGTGACCATGTACAATAGTGATAAAATTAAAGTATATTAAAACATAGATAATGAGCATAATAAAAATAAGACAACATTTTTATAAGAAGTTGAGTTTATTCTTCAGCAACTAAAGAGTTATTTTAAAAAAAAACTTAATGAAATATAACATTTATGTAATAATGGAAGACTTGGTAGTCTCAACTGGTCTTTGAAAACTTGCAGATTTGCACACAAACTACAAACCACCATGCAAAGCAGAAAGCCGGTTTCAAGGGTTTTTAATGTCAAACAACAAATTTTCCATCCGACAAGAATGGTATCCTAACAGGTTTAGCTTCTGCCTTACAATATTATTTAAAGGTATAAAGACACCCACCTAAACACTTCTATCTCTATCCATGCCCCTAATTATTACCTTAATCACTCATTATTCCCATCTTCCAGTTTATCTAATAAGTCCACTATTTCCTTCCCTATCACCTATCCATTGCTCATGCTTCCTATCTCATTGCGAGTAAACTAAATAGCTAAACTACCTGCCACCCATTGCCTGTTTCTTCAGCACAGTTGATAGGTACAGCTTTTGTTATATTTCTCAGTTTGGCTTTTGGAAGAATCATCTAATTAACATCCAACAATCCATCAAACACAGATAGGAGTTTCCCTTCAAGTAACAGATGACTGAGGATCCCCTCCAACGTCATAATTCTCCGACACTGCAGCTGTCGCAACTACCCAGAAGCATCTATCATCCTGCAAATTGGCCTCAGATCATCTATCATCCCTAATGGAGCCCGCCAGATAGGTAGTTTATAGCAGTATGTATGCAAACAATGTACATTAATGTCAATTAATTTGTTTATAAATTTCAAGTATTTATAGCATACCTTTGAGCCAAAAAATGCTCAAGCAAGCTTATATAAACTACATCAAAATGAATTTCAAAAAAGTTAGAGTTTGCACAATGAGATCCAGAAGAGGAATTCGTTCAAAGAAGTATGATTTTCTCTCCTCCTAAACAAGTCTAGACTGAGTTGTCTAAATGTTGATATATATAAGTGTAAATCAGTAGTGGGATTCAAATATTTTTACTACCAGTTCTGGCAGGGTAAGGATACTGTAAAACCCCTCCATGGCAGGGGAAAGATACTGTAAAATAGAGGTGGTATTCAGCAGGTTCTGACCAGTTCTGGAGAATCGGTAGCAAAAAGTTTGAATAGTTTGGAGAACCAGCAAATACCACTTCAGATTGGAGATTTTACAGTATCCTTCCCCTGCCATCCCCACCAAGCCACGCCCACAGAACTGGTAGTAAAAAAATTTAAATCCCACCACTGCTGTAAAATTTCCAGTCAGAGGTGGTATTTGCCGATATTCTCCGAACTACTCAAAATTTCCATTACCAGTTCTCCAGAACTGGTCAAAACCTGCTGAATACCACTTCTGGTGTAAATGATTTTATTCATGCCTGTGGCACCCATTTTTCCTCTGTAGTATCTTTTGGTTGTATGAAATTCTCTTTAAGAATTGAGTAGGAGTATTTTGTCTTGCAAAATGATAACCTAAGGAATAGGAAATAAAAAGGTTTACCTCTATCCAGCAATACATGCAGTTGTTATGCAACTCCCAAATTAATAAAAAGTCTTATGTCTTAGTTTGTGAATTTGCCAATAGTTGTAAGTAATGACATTTTGTAAACTATTTTACATATATTCCTATAATTTATTTCATTATTCAGTGAGTCTATGCACAAATAATGTAGCTCTGGATTTCCATACTGGAGAGAAGATTCCATAATACATTTAAATAGACTGAAGTAAACTTTAGAGCAATGATATATGCTAATGAACTTTTGTAACAGAAAATAGAAAGAAATGACTTCATAACAGATTAAATAATGTTTGTCTCATGGTAAAATTATAATAACTGCCTTTCTCAGATCAATAATTGCTTTTACTTGAGCTTCTGAATGTCAGTAGGTTGTCAGTAGGTTGAACAGTAGGTTTTCAGCTAATTGGCGTATAAACTAGGAATTCTCTTTTTGTTGCTAACCTGTGTGCTCTTATTGCTAGTATTTTTATGCACTACCTTTGTTGCATTTTTACATTAATTGTATGTTAAATTTTGGTCTGTTTTTTGAAGTTCTCAGCTACATACTACCTTTAATTTCTAATTTCATTCTTCTTGATGCTTGAGATTTGTTGGGTTGATGGTACTATTCTATTTAAGTATCTTAAAGATGGGAAGGTAGGTAGGTACATGTGATTGCTATTATGTTTTCTTTTCTGTGTTAGTTTGCTTAGAAATTGAAAGTAACAATCTTAAATTAAACCAATGGGCATTTGGTTGAAGTCTTTTCACCTAAATGGGCAAGAAAGTAGTATTGGTAATACTATTGGTTATACTATTATTAGAGATATTAAAATATTTTAAATGATTAAGAAATATTTTTTCTTAAACCAATAATGTAACACATCCGATCTATTTTCTTGGTGATAATGTTCATATTTCACAATACTAGCAGTATTACATTCAGCAAGAAATTGTCAGGCCCAAACCCAAAACCAACACAGTGAAATCCATTCAAACCCAATTCTTTATTTATTTACACTTAATGGATAGAATCTTGCCAGAGTACAGCTATGAGCCTCTATCCTAATAGATATACCCTGATTCTAACTATGGCTACCTAAACCTCCTGCCCCTCTCTCATTGAGCTTGCAACTACACCGTCTCTTAATTTGGGCTTCTGTCTGGATTGTGCCACTTCCTATCCCACAAACCACAATGCTCCTGCCAGGAATTCCCCCCCATACACACACACATTAACTCCTTCCCCAGGTGCACATTAATCACAGAAATGGGGGGATATAATATAGCTTATGGTTCATGAAACATGCAAAACTATTGCTTCACCTACAAGGATATTTCATTAACTACCTCTGATACCAAAGCAAACAGTTAGTTCATAAAGAAAACAGTTTAAAATTAATTCAATTTACTAAGTTGGTAAAGCATGGATGCTTGATGACAGGAAAGAGAATAAAAATCATTTTATTATGCTAAATTAATCAACAAAATAAAAGTAAAATATATGTGTAGCATTAATGAATCTCAGAATTGGTAGGCACTACAATAATAAAAAAAAATAGTCAGGGAAAACTTTCCTAAACTTTGAATATGTTGCTCAGCAGTTACCCTCTTCTCTTCCCTTTGTCAAAAAAATGGAAATGCAAATAGTGACAAGAAACATCAGTAATTTATTGCTGTAAACAAAGTGCAGATTTTTCTTTCCAATGTTGCATAATTATTATTTTAGCTGGCTTCTATGTGTTACAATAGGAATTTATTTGATTAATAGAATAGATCATTTTTCAAGTGATATTTTTTTTGAGTTGTAGAAAAAAATCTTGTTTCATTTATACTAGGCCACTTCATTAAATCCTAAAGTAAAATAACTTCAGTTCATGTATCGAGTCTGTTGAAGGGATAACCATATCATTTTGCACCTTTATTTATTTATTTGTATTTATTCATTTTATTTATCGATCGCTTACAGAATAGTAGGTATAAGTATAAACATGAGTAAGAATACAGAAAATAGGTACAATTAAATGGGGACAATAGGACAGGGACAGGAGGCATGATGGTGCACTTATGCATGCCCCTTATAGACCTCTTAGGAATGGGGTGAGGTCAATAGTGGATAGTCTGAGGTTAAAGGAGTGGAGGTTTGAGGATATAACTACAGAGTCAGGTAGTGCATTCCAGGCATTGACCACTCTGTTGCTGAAGTTGTACTTTCTGTAATCAAGTTTGGAGCGGTTAACATTGAGTTTGTATCTATTGTGTGCTCTTGCATTTGTTCTTCTTTGAGCCATATGTTTGGCTATATTTGCCATTCAAAATATGTATGGTATTTTGTAATGCCAGTAATATAAATCATTGTTCTATCATTTAACAATTTAATATTCATTTTTCTTGATGGGACATTAGTATCAGGTTCATTCAACAGGCAACTTTTGCTGCTCATCTTTTCCTTCTAGAAGAATAGACTGTTTGCACCTCCTTGTGAATGACTGAAAACCTTACATAATGAAATATAGTTTATAAGATGACAGATTTGGTCTACAAAGAGACTTTCCAGCCAATCTTGTTTGTTAAGTGGTCTTTGTCCAAATCAGAGCTGTTTTCTTTTGTTTGGCAAGAGATGTGACTAAACCAGCTTCTGCTCTTATCCATAGAGCTCCAGTTGGTTGTCCCTGCCAGCAAGTACTTACTTGGTCATGACTACAATGGTTAAAATTGAATAAAAATAGATTAATTGTGTACAGTTGATAATACATTTTAGAGGTTTCATTCTATTTCCATGTACATATATGATGAAGAACTAGAATTTAAAATTACATTTAACTGTTTCCCAAGTTCTGCCCTTTGAAATAATGCCCAAGTGATAGCCTAAACTGAAACAGACAGCACTGAAACATTTAACAGCTGGACAGCCTTCTGTGTCCCAAGCTGCAGTAAAGAACACCTTCTGAAAGTTTCCTCATGTAGAAGGCTATTAAATGTGTGAGAATAGGGTGACAAATGACTAAATCCTGGCACTTACCAATGATGTCACGATGCTGATCAATAAGATATATAGAAGCAAGGACTTTTTCATGCTACCAAGCTCAGCTAACCAAATCAGGATACATGAGCAATTAACTTTTTAATTAAGACAAATGGGAGACATTAGCCTTCCTTCAACTCTGTTCATCTGTACTCTCAAATAGAAAAATGCTGATATTTTCTCTGCAATAAATGAATCTTTTATTTTGATTTGTTGTTGGCATTGCCTTCTTTCTGCCTTATAAATAAGTCCACCAAACAATTCTTAACAGATATTTAAAACAGATATGACCAATCAGTTCAATCTTTCTTGACTTAGAGACCAAATTAGATAACAACCAATATACATTTTAATAAAAAATATTTTTATGTCTTTGTTTCTTTTCTGTCCAGATGTGAAGGTAATACTTCAGAGTACAGTTGATTTGTTTCCTTTGACACTTAAATCCTCAGTTCAGAATAAAATGTTTGAAATCAAGAAATTAGCCATTTAGCATTTGAACAGAGAAAACTTGCAATGTAGCTTTCTTTATTCTGATGATTATGTGGATGTATTGCTCTCAGATTCCAGAATTCAATTGGCCAGATCAACTAAATTATTCTTAGGTTGGCTCAATTCAGATAATTAATATGACAGTGAGACATCAACTTTAATCAGCTCACAAAATATATTATTAATATAATTTTGGTTTTTTATAATTATTTTGATTATAAAGAATAAAATAAAATGATTCAGAAACAATGTATTCAAATGAAATAAGTAAGATTCATTTAATAAATTATTTCTGCTGTAATCATGACCAAGCAATGTTGAAGCCAAACCTTGCTCTTTCAAAGTCACTTGTGTGAATGTGAACCATTTCAGTATTTTGTACTAGATTTCTAATTTAGTAGTGCCTTGAGATATCTATCCTCTCTATGAAATATATTTTGGATCTTCTCAAAGCAATATTCTGAAGCTTTTTTCTCATTCTAAGATTTTGTTGTTACTGCCCGAGTGTGATATTAGAGGTATATATCAGATTTCAAACAAACCCTGATTGAAAAAAAAAAAAGCAAGAAACATCAGACTACAGAGATTCACAAATTTAGCACAGTGTTGAACAAATATACCCAAAACTAATCCTTTATAATTTAAGTAATCTACTCAAGAACAAACAACTTTTCAGGATATAAAACTTGCCTTCTCTTTTCAGCTATCCTAATCCCATCCATACTTTCACATTTGAAAGCAGGGTTTTTGGTTTTTTTTTCCATAATTTGCTGGTGGGGGAAAGGCATTTGTCTTTTGCATTTTATTCTAGAAACCTATCCTGAATGAACAGGGATAGTGATAGATACTGAGCACTATAGTGTTCAGAATAAGGAGTCGCTTAGCAGTAAAAACAGAATTTTGAAGGTATTCCTTAGAAAAAGCTGTTCACCCTATACTTTGATCTCCCCAAATAAGAGACTTATGTTTCCTGACATACTAGTCTCATGCTAGTGTTCCTGAATAAGACATTAAACAGGGAAGAAGGTATATTCTACCTTTATTTGATTGTCATTTCAAACATGTCCATTGAAT
This sequence comes from Laticauda laticaudata, assembly GCA_004320025.1. Taxonomy (NCBI): domain Eukaryota; kingdom Metazoa; phylum Chordata; class Lepidosauria; order Squamata; family Elapidae; genus Laticauda; species Laticauda laticaudata. The sequence goes on along the minus strand of BHFT01014569.1, from coordinate 16,578 downwards.
TTAAAGATATCCTTGGGCCTTCTTCATAGAAGAGGAGATGGAGTAATGATTCAGCCAGTTCGGACAAATTTGGGTGAATCAGTTCTTAAGATTTTATGCAGTTTGGCAAACGAGCAAATCCCACCACTGTCTGGTCCTTCCCTGACTTGCCCACCCTGCCCAGTCACTCCTCATCTTGCCCAGTCACCTAGCACAGCTGCTGCTGCTCTCTGCCTGGGTCTCTTGCTTGCTTCAACCAGATGGTCTCTGCAGTCCAGCCAGCTTGCCTGCCTTCGTTGCCAATGCTGCATCCCAAACAACACTCTTCCCACAGCCTAGTTGAACAGCCCTAATCTGCCTGGGTGAGCCTGCAAGCAAGGCCCAAATCCTGGCCTAGCTGCCTCCCACATGGTACAACTAACTTGCCTGCCTTCCGCTGCAGCCTACTACGTGGCAGTCTCTGTCCAGTTCTCTGTCTCAACTGCCTTCCTTCACTGATCTCTGCTCTTCCTCACTTGCCTAGACTATACTTGCCCAGCTGTCTTGACCTGCTCCCATAACTCCAGCAACAGAAGCTTTGAGGCAGAAGTAAGCATACCTGGGTGACCCCTTGGGGAAGCAGGGCTGGGAAGGGTGCTCTCAGCCTCAATCTGTTTCTCTTAGCCTCAGTCTGTTTCTCTCAGCCTCAGTCTGTTTTTCCCAGCCTCAATCCATTTCTCTCCCTCAGCCTCCTACTGCTTCTTGAGGCCTCAATCTGTTTCAAACTGATTGAGGAGGGGGGTTCCCTTTAATATTCTGGCATTGGGACAAAGTCCATGCCACTTACTCCTTTGAAAGGGGTTAACCCTGTTCTACTGTGAACAGCATTATTGTAAGCAACCTCTGTAAATGGCAGAAGGTCAGCCCAATTGGACTTCTGGTAGTTCATGTAGCTCCTCAGGTACTGTTCTACCATGGCGTTCAATCTGTCTGCCCTGCAATTGGTGCTTGGATGGAATACCGAGCTAAGGCCCTGGGACAATCCAATGGAAGGCAAGAACTCCCTCCAGAACTTAGCTGTGAATTGGACTCCTCTGTCCAAAGTGATTCTGCGTGGTACTCCATGAAGGCAGTAGATGTGTTTTAGGAAGAGTTTGGCTAGTTGATGAGCTAAGATAATATGTTACAGGGTATGAAGTGTGCCTACTTGGATAATAAGTCAATCACAGACCAGATCACTGTTTCCACACTCTTTGGCAGTTCAGCTATAAAGTTCATTGCGATCTCCTCCCATGTTTGAAGTCTGGACTGATCATAAGAATCTGGAGGCTTTTAGGATCTCACAGAAACTATTGCCCAAACAGGTCCACTGGGCTCAATACTTCAACCAATTCAGTTTCATGCTAAGACACATCCCAGGGGGAGGAATTTCCAACCTGATGCCCTTTCCTGCATGTCCCAATACAAATGCAAGCAGGATGAGGTAGTAGATGCTATCATTCCACTTCCCCAAAATGCAGCCCAAGTTGGCAAAAGTTTCCCTCTTCTAAATCATCAGTCAAAACCAGTCAGAGAGCCAATTAGGAATGTCCCGATAAAATGGTGTTTGGTTAATCTGCTTATCCAGGCTTTCTCTGAAAAAATGAACTAGAAGCTCCTCTGAGAAGGGCAGTAGCTTCCCCATGACCCTTCTGAACTCATGAATGTGTTCTTTGCTTTAATCTCCAGATCTCATCCCCTGCATACTAGTCATCCTCCACTTCCTTGAACCTAGTTTCCAGTTCTTACAGGAATTTGTTGCATCCTGCAGTTGGGGGGGGGTATCTCTTATTCAGGGCTGCCAACCACACTTTTGCTTCTCCCTCCAGCCCCATGGTGATGGCATTCACCATGGCTCTATGAGATGAGTAGAGGTGCCCATAGCAGTCTAAATGGACTCCAGTGGAGTCAAGGAATAGAGCCAGTTGATCTGGGTCCCTATCAAACGTTCCCCTGAATTGAAGCAGCTCATTCAATCCTGCCGCCACCCCCCTTATTGAGTCCCATCCACCTGTGCCAGGAGTACTTGGCAATTTCTGTCACCTGTGGCTTGAGGAAGGAGGGCTTGCCTGTCCTGGGCAGGTTGTCTGTGGCACAGGGAAACTATGGTAGCAGCCTGAGCTCAATTCCCTTCTGGTGGTGGAGAAGGAGGGCTGAATTCTTGCCTATCTCCCCAATTTAGGTGGTCGCATGTCCGGACCCCACATCTCCTTCATGGTCAAATCAAGGAAACAGTCAGTTCACTAAAGAGAGAAGATGGCAAGGAATTAACAGGCAACAGACAGAAAGTAGAACTCCTTAACTCATTCCTTGCATCGGTCAGATTAGCCAAACACCATCTTATCGGGACATTCCGAATTGGCTCTCTGACTGGTTTCGACTGACGATTTAGAAGAGGGAAACTTTTGCCAACTCCTCACACAAAAAGAAACTATAGCTCAACCCACCAAAAACATAACTGTAAAAGACAGACCAGAAATAAAAGTTGAAATAAGCAAAAAAAATAGTAAGAGAACACCTGTCTGATCTTGATAAACACAAATCACCAGGGAATGATGGATTATATCCCAGAATTTTAAAGGAGCTGGCAGAGGTCATCTTAGAACCACTGCATCATATCTTTCAAAAATCCTGGCGCACCAGGGAACTACCAGAGGACTGGAAAAGAGCTGATGTGATTCCCATTTTCAAAAAAGGGGAAAAAACAGACCCAGGAAACCATAGACCAATCAGCCTAATCTCAATACCCAGGAAGATAATGGAAAAGATAATACAAAATAGATCTGCCAACATCTAGAAACAAGTAAAGTAATAACTAGCAGTCAGCACAGGTTTGTTAAAAACAGATCCTGACAAACCAATCTTATTTCATTCTTCAACACAGTGACTAAATTAATAGACCAGCGAAATATTGTGGACATAATATATAAAGATTTCAGCAAAGCATTTGACAAAGTAGACCACAATCTACTTCTTAATAAGCTAGAAAAAAGTGGAATAGATAGCACCACCACCGACTGACTCACACCTGGCTGACAAACTGTACTCATGAGTAATCCTCTAATGGGTCTAAGTCTACATTGGAGGGAAAATAAGGCAGTGGCGGTGCCACACAGGTTCTATCTTGAGGCCCGGTCTCTTCACTATTGAACTTAGCAACTTAGATGAAGGTAATGGTGAAGGGGATTTACCCACAATTTAGCAGATGATTACTAGGCTGGCAGAATACTAAACACCAATACTAAACACCAATACTAACAGTGGGACTAGCTGTCGAAAGGGGACTAAGTTTTATGTAACCACAACCCTAGATTACTTACTATTAAGCGTTAGCCATGACTCCGGCTGGGAAGCCAACTTCGGATTCCTAAAAACCATATTTACGAGCAAAGACAGTTCTGGTGGCCAAAATGGAAAACCTGATGTCGCTAAGACAATGTAAAATAAGTTTCTCAATTTTGTGCCACAATGAAACACGGGCAACGTGCGAAAAAGCCTGGCCTCCTGCAACAAGTGCTGAACCACCCAAATCTTGAAGAATTCACAATGGACATTGTTGGTTGAATTGTCTAAGAGTTCGAGGGAATAGGGTCATTGGATTATAATTGACTTATTCTTGAAACAGGCCCATTTTATAGGCATGCAAAGGACTTCCATCTGACAAAAAACTTGCAAAGCTGTCTGTGAAAGCTATATCTATAGACTACATTAGGACCTATCTCGTATAAATAATATCAGACAGAGGGGCACAATTTACCACACAAATTTTTGGAAGGAATTGTCTGAAATCCATTGTCTCTCTCAAGGGTTATCCTCAGCTTCCCATCCTGCTTGTATGGACAGCGAAGAGGACTAACACCATGACCTGCAACAACCTACATTAGATGCTTTGTAAAATTATCAACAACAAAATTCGGGCTGAGTTATTACCTTCTGCAGAGGTTTGGTTACAATAATCGCAGTACATATGCAGCACAGATCGTTCCATTCCAAATCAAACTGTAATAGATTTTTGTCCCAATGCCACGAGCTTACCTAGACAACCTCACTCATCCATTCTCACCTAACAGAAGGTATGAAACTCCATCTAAAGAAAGGATGGGAAGATACAAAAAAAGCTTTGACCGAAGCTGCAAAAAATTATAAAAAACAGGTGGATAAACAGATCCCTTCAACCGCCTTTTAAAGTAGGGGACAAAGTAGATTTGTCAACCAAATATCTTAGATTGAAACTGCCCAGTAAGAGGTTGGGTCCAAAATTCTTGGGTCCGTTCCCAATTTCAAAGATCATCAATCTGATCACTGTCCAATTAAGTCTTCCTCAAATTTTGGGGAAAATTCATCCAGTATTCCATTGTAATTTACTAAAACCAGCTACTACATCAATGATAAGACCACCGCCAATCACTCCCTTAAACCATTAATGGTACAGGGGAAACACATCATGAAATTCAAAAAATTCTTGATTCTAGATTACACCATGTCCAATTGCAATATTTGTCTTTTGGAAAGGATACCCTCTCTCGGATGCTAGTTGGGTAAAGAGTTGGGATGTTCATGCTGATCAATTGATTAACCAATTCCATGAGGATTTTCCTCACAAACTGAAGGGTCCTCGTGGAGGGGGGAGAGGGGGTTAAGGACAATGTGTTCACCCCTGTATCTGTTTTTTCCCCTTTTCTTTTAGGAGGAGCAGTTTTCAAGGGGGGACGCCTGTCAGCTTTAAAATTCAGCTGTCAAATTTCATGGAAGGAGGGGTGGAGGAGTTGAAAAGTTCAAGGTTATTCTGAATTTCGTATTAAGACATTCCAGTTGCAGTTAATTGGCTCTCATGATTTATGAATTGTAGAAGTGGGAGGAGAGAAGGGAGGAGAGAAGGTGGATTTTGTGTAACGCACAAAAATATTTTAACTTTGGGAAATTGCCTTTGACATGCCAAATCTGTTTTTCAATAAATCAATTGGAGAGAAAATGTCTCGGAGTGATTGATATCATGGATACTTTCTGGATGCCTTACAAAGAGACTGGACTGCCATTTGTCAGAAATGGTGTAGGGTCTTCTGCTTGGGTGGGGGATGACCTATAAGGTCCCTTCTAACTCTGATTATCTGTTATCTGTTATCTGATTCCAGTCTAACCTTTGGGCTGGGCAATTAGAGTTTCACACGTTGAAACGGGCTTCCTTTCCATTCAGGGAGTTTGACTGCACGTTTCCCCTTTCCTTTGGTCAGCATGATGGCCCCTCATTGTGAAGGGTGGCTCAGCCAAATTTCTCTCTCAATTGCTGCAGGGATTCACTTCGATACACAAGTAGGAACTTTGGTGTTCTGATCTCTTCCCATTCCCTCTTCCGCTTATGGGTTGCATCTTAAAACTTTAGCTTGGGTGGGGGAACTCGTCCAACTGACTTTTTTCCACCAATACTCATCCCTTTCCACTTTGATTATTGAGGGAAACATTCTATATATCTCGGTTTCCATGATCTGCACTGGGATTCTGACTTGGCTGCTGGTTCCTGAAGTTCCCTGACTTGGAATAGTACCGTTTTCTTTGTTGTCAGGAGCAGGCTTTCCTCAGAGATCCCGCCTTCTGCCATAGTATCCTGACTTCCTCTTCATGCACCCCAAGTATTGGAAAGCAAATCTGGAGTCCAGGAGTCCAGATTGATTTTAATTAATTTTGGGAGAGTTAGCTTGAAGTCAGGGTTCCGACCATTGTCCTAACACAATTAAGAGTCTCAAGCCATCTGGCAATAAAAATCCAGCCTTTTATTAGGAGCACCATGTCAGCATTACCTAGGTGAAGCCAACTCTGACTTCACCCCCTTCCTGACTTGTCTCTGACCCTGTTTCTCCTTTCCCCCAAAGTGTGTCACCCATCACATTCCCCAATGAGGTAATTTTGTGGGTTGTAGAAGTCACCCCTTCCAGGCATTGCTGGTATCCATTGGAGATGGCCTTGACCTGCCTGGCCAGACTGTGTCATATTGTGACTGATGAGTAAATTCCTTGGTGCAGCTACAAGGCATGATTTCCCATCTCCCTGCCTATGGCAACTTGGAAGTGGGTCAGGGAAGCTTCAAAGTTGACATCGAGATGTCTGTGAACCCACAAATATGTATGAGGTATTCTGTCTTGAGCAGAAGGTTGAACTAGAAGACCTCTATGGTACATTCTAATGATTCTAAAGAGTGGGGGGGGAGGAGAGAGAGAGGGAGAGGGAGGTGGCTTCTTGGGGTGCATTTTGGAGAAGTGTCAAGAAAAATGCTAAAAGGGTAATCAGCTTGGGATTAAATTTCGAATGAAATTGAGTCCTCAAGGTAAGGAGACATGAAGAACTTTTAACTTCTAACAATCTTATTTCTAACAATCTTTCTAACAATCTTATTAAAATGAAGGTCAAGCATGACAAGGAGTGGCTGGGATGGGAGGGGCCAGGTGAGTCACCCCTTGCTGTGAGTGACATTGAGTTGGCCATGCCCACCCAGTCACATGATCACCTGGTCATGCCTACCTGGCAAGTAATTAGGGCAGAGGACCACCACTGGATCAGAATCATCACTTTTTATGCATTCTACAGAGTCACCGAATCTAATAGAAGAGGTACTGTGTGGAATATCCAATAGGCCTTTAGCACATAGAGAAAACATTATGAAATAATTCCCATTTCATTTGCCTTATCAAAAGGAGTACATGAAGAAACTAAGCATCTATCTCTGTTGTTTGTCCAGCGATAATAAACCTCCATATCTCAGTGACTCATCATTTACAAAAATAAATCATAATTACATCAGCTAAAACAATCATAAAATAATGAAAAGTATCACAACAAGTGAGTATTTTTGATCTCTTACTCATTCCAAAGCTCTCTGGAATATTTTCATTTTGACTAATTTCTGGAAGGCTGCTGCTTAAAATGGAAGACAGCTATTCTAAGAAACTGGCACCATGGAAAACAATGCTTCCTTGCTTCAGACAAATATATCACAACATTGAAAATAGGTAGGAATGGTAATGAAAATTACTATAAGCCAAACTTCTGCGATAAGTTTGGGAGCTTACTTGCAGCCAATACTGTTCTACAAGAGTAGTTTGATATGATGCAATATCTTCTTGACATAATGATAAGACATTGGCTGTCTCAACCTGAACCACTGCAGTCTTCGAAGACATATCCATATTGAACGCATTGCAGTAGTCCAAACAAATCATCACAAGAGTATCATGGAGCATACCCTTCCTGGCCAAAATGTTCACCTGCCCATTTAATAGTCGTCATTAATCCACACAGATGCTCAAGTCATGAACTTGCTCCCTCAGGAGCATTGCTTCCCCCCCTTGACAATTATCACTGTAGCACAGGACCACAATGCATATATAGCAAGTCCTTCTAGCCTGGATTCAGTGTTAGCCTGTTTTGACTGATTCACATCCCAATAATTTGCAATCACTGTGGTAAATCTCTTTCTGTATGTGCATATATTTCTTTTAAATCTCCCATCTTATTTCCTAGGTTTCCTTATTCACCACTGCTATTGTTGTAAGTGTTATATTAAAATTATACAGATAGTTTTTCTAGACTGTCAAGTATGCTGACTGTTTCAGCTTCCTGTTGTTCATTCAGTGATCGGTTCATCAGAAGTATTGTATTCATGTACAGTTTTCTTTTTGTTATGAGAAGTTCTGACAAAAGTGTCAAGGTGGTTTTTATTCAGGAATAAATGGAAACATTTGTAGGCACAGCCTCACAGGGTTAGATGCATGAACAGTATGGGAAATAGTGGAATGTGATTAAGGCCAAGGAAAAAAATGCTCTCATTTATTAATCATTACCTGGTCCAATGAATAAATACCATGAAGGAATTCTGAAATCTCACAGGACAATGTTGAATGATAAATGGTAAGACAACGGTAAATTATATCCAGTGAATGTTTCAAAAGTTATGACAAATTAAGGAATATTATTAAAGAATTCACCAAAATAAATGTCGCAAACCTTTAAAACTCTTTTTAGTTCAAATAAATATAGAATTTCTATGTTCCGTATATAAGGGTCATATGGACCGTAAGATTATTTTAGTCAAAATCTCAGTGGAAATGAAACAATTAAATAATTAACAAGCAATGTTTTTAAGTTGATAAGGAAAAAAATTAGTGTGCCAAATTTTTGTCTGCCCCTTTATCATTCTAGTCCAAATCTGAGATTGGCTTTCTATAGATGCCAATTTCATTGGCCTTAATTGCTTTCCTCATAGAACAAACACCAGCTGCAAGCAACTCAGAATAAAACATTGGTATGGAGAGAGGAGAATTTAAACTTTTTGTTCTCTTCATGATCCCAATCAACTCCCTCTGCATTATTGTATGTATTTAATTTTCAAAAGCTAATGATGTGATTAATGTTTAATGTTCCATCTGGATGGACAACAGTGGAATCAAATAGATTATATAATAGGAAATAGAAGTTCAGTCTAGTCAGCCTAGACATTTCCAACTTCAGGTTATGAAACATACCATGAGTTAATGGAGTTAAATATATATTAAATATATTTAAAGTTACAGAAAATATGCCAGTTGGATTTGACCAGAAGAAAACACACTCACAATAAACAGAACATAAAATGTATGTAGAAGAAAACCTAGGGTGGTACTGAAGAGATATCCTGATATTCAAAAAGATTATTGTTTGATTGCTTTTCAAATAGGAAATGACAGGGGAACACAGAGATAAAATCACAAATGAATGTATGCTGGCTGAATATAAATATAAAATCTCAAACAAGAAACAACAAGGAAAGAAGTTTCAGTGAAACTATTATGAACCACGGTGATACAGTGGTTAGTATGCAGTACTGCAGGCTACTTCTGCTGACTGCCAGTTGATTACAATTTGGCAGTTCAAATCTCAAGGTTGACTCAGCCTTCCATCCTTCCGAGATGGGTAAAATGAGGGCCCAAATTGTTGGGGGCAATATGCTGACTCTGTAAACTGCTTGGAGAGCAGTTGTAAAGCACTATGAAACATTATATAAGTCCTATTGCTATCAACAAACAAGAGTAATCTGATATGGAAAATGATTTCTTAAGATTTTTAACTTATAGTAGAGTTTACTTATTGTTATGTCAATTTATATAGCTGGCCATCTTGCCAATTGCAACTCTGGGTGATATGTATAAAAGGCAAAGCAAACCAATAATAAGAAATGAGATAAAAATAAAATGGAAAGGTCTACCTTGAACCTTTTTAAAAGCAGGCTTAGGATAGCAGAAATATTTGCATAACTATAACTATAACTATAACTATAACTATAACTATAACTATAACTATAACTATAACTATAACTATAACTATAACTTTTATTAACTTATAACTTATAAACTGTAATAATATATATAGTAATATATATGTTGTTTTAAATTTATTTTATTTTCTTTTAAGCTCTCACGGGTACTTACATGTGTGCGCTTTCTAGCTTCCTTCGGGTATTAAGTCCACTCATTCGTAGCTTCTGTTCAAAAGTTGTAGCAACGTTTCAGCAGAAATCTCATGCTGCCATCATCAGGCTTCTTTATGAATGGTCTCACCAGTTCCTGGTTTTCAAAATTTAGGCTGGTCCATTCTGATTGGCTGGGAGCCTGTCCCCTGTGTTATTGACTGGAGTTTGATTGATTGGCTGTTTCTGTATTCTTCTGTCTGTTCTGTGGCTTTGATTGACTGGCAAACACTCTGTTCTTGTGTCGGAGGCTTTCATGCATCTTGGCTCCTGTTGAAAGACGGCTGTCTCTTCATATTAGCCAAGCTGCTATTCATTCAGCAAGCTGGGTCACCTGGGTGCCCTGGTTGGGGGGGGTGTTCTGATGGAGTTATGAGGGGATCTTTTAATTCCTGTCTTGCCCAGGTGTTACTTCCTGGCTGTCTCATGTTCCGTGTGGAAATCTTTCTATTGAGAGTGCAGGCTTCCAAGATGATGGACAGTGTGGTGAAATTCATCTCTTTTCCTGATATTTCATGGCTTCAGTCTTTTTCAATCCTCTATGGGCTTCTCTTCAATTGCATCTGTGCTGGGTTTCTATCAGTGCTAGGTTTTAGTGCCATTGAAGTGATGTTGTGACCGTGTTGGTTCATTGTTGGTACTCAGTGAGGAGACGCTTTTGTTCTGTTCCCAGCTTGTTACTGCGATTTTGTGTTCATCTATGGTGTCACTTATCTCTTCTAATTGGTCTGTTCCTATGTGGATTGGCGGTTGGCATGATGTAAGGAATGTACATATATGCCTTGGTTGCCAGGTCAAGTTTTGACCTGCTTGGGGTGTTCCTCACGACTGGCGCTGCTATTTTTTGTCTTTTTTGAAGTCAGTTCTCTTGATTGATGTCCTGTGGAGTATCTTACTATTTATCGTTGAGACTCCTCTTCATGTGAGGCCGCAAGACAGGCTGTTCCGATAGTCTGTTCGGTCTTCAGGTCTCTGTATGTCTTGGCGTCGATTTCTTGTGGATCAGTTGGTGATTTTGTTTTTGTTTGGAAGCCATTGGCTCCAATACTCAGTCAGGTGCAGTGTTCAGTCTTCTTATATGTCTCTTATCTGCCAGGCGTTTGTTGCCTGGACTATTTGTTTTGCACGAATTCTATCTCTGCTCTGCGCGAGGTGGCTGGACTCTTCTCGTAAGGCGGTGGTGGATTGGGCATGAGCAGGTAGCGTTGTGTGTGTGCCTTTCTTTCTGTGGTATATGGTTGTCCCAGGTGTGCCATTCTTTTCTTTTTACGGATAGTACATCTAGAATGGTAGTGTTCTGTTTATCTTCCATTTCCAATGGTGAACTGATTTTGGGTGCTGTGTTGGTTACGGTCTGTGTTAGAAATGTTTTAGCTTTCTTTTCCATGGGGCCAAATCACAAATTTCATCGATGTATCGTTAGCCATAGTTTGGGTTTGTGGGTGGCATTAGCCAGGGCTCTGGATTCAAATTCTTCCATGAACAGGTTTGCAATGACGGGTCCCCTATGGGATCACCACTGTCACCCGTCATTGCAAACCTGTTCATGGAAGAATATATATATACACATACCCATGCCTGGTTAGGTTATAAAACAAATATATTACAAGGGTGGCACAATTGGAAGTAATGTCAGCTGGATTTAAATTTTAGAGCAAAACACGAACAATTTGAAATATACAGAAAATAACATTTTTTCACTGATATTTTTAAACTTAGAGGAGCTCATTATAAAAATTAAAAATATGGATTAATATTAAATATTAAAATGCCAAAATTAATGCCAACTAGTATGCATACTGATGTTATAGTTGACAGCAAAGAACTCCAAATAGTAGGTAGTATTTTTGTCTCCTTGAACTCATAAACAGATAGATTGACAATACACTGGAGAAGTGAAGAGGTGATTAATCTTAGAGATGAAGGCAATAATAAATTTAGACATGATCAAGAAAGATAAGGATTTTTTATGACAACAAAGTTCAAAATAACTTGGCATGGCTCTTTCAATGGTAAATTATAGCTCTGAAAGCTTACTGAAAAACAGAGGGAAAAAGAACATAAATGCCTCTGAATTATGGATTTGAAGATAGTTACTAAGAGTAGCATGGAATGCAAGAAGACTTAATCAATCAATTCTGGACCAAATAAAGAGTAACAGCTCAGCAAGCTGATTCAGCTGACTCAGTTGTCCAACTATTTGTTGATTATCAATATGCAAAAATTCATTTATTTTAGTTGTATAATGTGCGTAGAGAATGAGGTATAAAAATCTGATGCATGGCAAGAGAGAAGAGGAAGGAGAAGATAATGCATAAAATAGATTAATGGGATCAAAGAAATAATTTGAATGTCCTTGGAATGGTTGAGAATTATTATTAAGGAAAGTTAAAAATGGCAAGCTTTTGTCTGTAGAGTTAGTCAACAGTTAAACACAACTATTTCAGTTTAAAATAATGTAAAAAGTTATTAGTTATTTCTCGAAATAATTTGCGTCCTATGCATTAGTCTGCATTTCCTTTTCAAAATATTTCAGCAGGCAACAGCATTTAGCATATCTTGGCTACTTTAGAATGTTAGACCTGGATGATATTTGGATGGCAGGCTGGGAAGATGAAAGTAAACAGCTTAAGCAATATTGCCAGCAAAACTACATGTATTTATTGCTATCTGATGTGGTTAATAAATATTCCATACCTCCAGGAACTCAAGGCTCAAGGAACATTCTGGGACTAAACCTCTTAAATTATTGGCTTTTAACTACACTTTAGCTATACTACATTATTGGCTTTTACCTACACCAAATTATTGGCTTTTAACAATACTCAAAATCTTTAAGAGAGGCCACCTCAAGAAACAGGCACAGAACTATTGGAACTCTTGTTGTAAGCTATAATAACAGAATGAGGAAACAAAACCTTAAAGCCTATGTTCAGAGAAATACCCTATGGATTTTGGATAATGGCAACACCTTATAAAAGTATTTGTTGGGAGGAGACAGGAAAACATGGAAATCTGACCAAATGAAAGAAGAAAACACAATGCAAAGCATAAGTGTCAATAATGGTAATGTACAATGAAGCTATAATCAGAAAAAATGCTAATCACTTTATTTTATGAACAACAGTTCAGTAAAGTTCCTGTTTAATATTATGTGCAAACGAAGCTGCCAAGTTATATTTGTCATTTGAAATAACACTAGCTCTAGTTCAGAATACTGGAAAACCTCCCTTGTTGAGACTTTCTTCTTTAACCTCAAATGAAAAGTGACATTCCATCTGGATGATGTCCAAAGTGTCACATTTTGGTAGGCATCAACTACCTTGCCTTGGAAATCAAGAGTCCTGATTAAACAATCAAGATATTTGAAGTGTGATAAGGGACATGTACGTTTTTTGCATACATAATTAGAACTCAGAGGTTTCAGATCAGCAATCTGACTTTTACATATCACTATAGCAGAAGAATTCTCAGGAAGAAAAAAAAAACTTGCCAACACCTGACAAACTCAGTCTTCTCAAGTCTTATTGTCTGGGACTACATTCAGAGAAGTGACACATTTATTTTGCATCCTCTATCAGAACAAGACATTAGCACCCATATAGAGCATGTAGGTGGGAGGAAATACAAGGAATAAGAAGATCCTGACTTATAAGACAGAAGACTTATATTCCTAATACCAAACCTGTCCTTCAGCATTCTGAACTGAGGAAAGTCAATCTCAAAGAGAGGACAAGACGTGATTTTCAACTAGATTTCTTTTTAAAAAAATGTTTCCCATTTCCTTAAATGGACAATTACTGTGGATCATTGATTTGTGGATTGGATAGTTTTGTTCTATCCCTTTAGGCTTACTGTTACATCTATTTTTTATTTTTTTGTTTTAGGAATTGTCTACATCTTAGAAGCAGTGTTGAATGGGACAGACTTATATGAATTATAAAAGAATAAGTATTTATAGGTAAAATTACACTTTTCCCTTCCTTTTATTTAGAATTATATAATTGAAAAGGGCTATTTATAACCTTTTGTTCCATGGAAAAAATCCAATTAAAGCAGTCATTACAACTGCTTCCCAGCTTGTACTTCAACATACTCAATGAGATAGGGCCTCTCTGCATAATATGCAGTAGATGTTTAGTAAAAATAAGTATGGTAAGATTAATTTTGCAGCATGCAATGTCATTCTATCTTTTTTTTCCGGAAGGACAGTAATAATATTTACTTTGAAGGAAGTATTGCTGCATAAAATGTTCTCTTTTTCTGATATTTTTCAACAAAAAAATTATCCAAAGCCTTATAAAACTTTAGAAGTTATTGACTGGTCAAATAAAGTTATGGGTAATTTATCTCCATCAATTAAATTATAAAATTTATTCATAACTAGTTTAGAAAAGTTCCTTAAAATCTGAGCATGAAAGATGCATGATTTTCAGACACTTACAGACATAGTTCTGTGTGGTGTCTGGGAAACATTTAACCATGTATTTGAGACCATTTCTGGCTGATGAATTAATGAAGCAAGATAAGGTGCTCTATTGCCTGTTTCTGGACACTTCTGGACACAATCTTTGCCCCATGTAGCTTCTTAGGGAACCAAAGAATAAGGGGTGACTGTATGTAGGAGGGAACCAATGATGATATTCTACTGATTCAGCCCGGTTCGGCCAAACCTGTAGCTCTGAAGATCATCTGTGAGTGAACTGGTTTGCTCTGATGATCAGCTGCTAGCCACCTGCCCTGGCTCTATACTGACCTTTATTTTCTGCTTTTCAGCCTCAGCTGCTTCACACAGCAAAGCCGCTTGCAGCGCGTCAGCTGTTTTATACACAGGGCTTGCAGCAGAAGGTGAGTAACTTCAACTGAAATGTCAAATAAATATCAGAGAATTTCAGACCTGCTGTGTTCCTCTTCAGATTGCTGAGCTAGCCAGCTTGCTTTTGTTTTTCATTTTTTTTTATTCGTTTATATTGTTTGGTGTATTGTGAGATATCCAGAATTGTTTTGATTTGGGCAGTACGAAATCAAATCAAACAAAGATGCAAACATATTTTCAAAGTTAATTAAAATAGAAATTCAGTTCGATTCAATGATTCAGTAAAACACATCACATCAGATTGACTTGGTTTTCTCTATCAATTTTAAAATATTGATTTGAATTGTATTACTGCAAACATAATTCTGAATTAGTTTGATCTTTCTAAGACTTCAGAGAAATTAATTCTTTGATCTGGAGATTTGACTGCACTTTCATTGAATACCCAAATCAAATTTTTTCCCAGTCATGTCATGAGATAGCAGAACACCCAACCTATTGCCAGTTACTAATTTTATCCATGGATAATTTAAATATAACATAATATATTTTATTTAAATACTTAGATTCGTAAATGTAATCACCAGGCAAGCACAACAAATTAAAGGTTTCTTATGAAAAATGTAATATTAATTAGGTACTTTGGTCAACTAAGTGCTTCGTGGTTGATGAAAAGCATTTTCTGTCTGGCAGAAGTTTTCCAAAGGGTTATTATCCCTGTTCTCTATTTTCTGATTAATGATAACTTGTATATTATTAATGGCTTCCTGACATTATATTGGCATCACATACACAAAATATGTATGGAAGTAATGTAAATTTCCCATTTGCTGCATAATAGTTTACACAAGCATGCATTAGAGAATTTGTTTAAAATTTTTATTTAGCATTTGCAGGTATATTGGTATGCCATCCATTTCTCGAAAGTAATGATCCAAGTAGTAATGCTTCCAATCGTGAAACATATATCATGAGACTCAAATATTCTGGGTTCAATTTAATTAAGTTTAAAATTAAGTTTAAAAAATTATTTGTGATATTTATAGTTGATTCATTCCTTTTAACTAAAAAATAACTTTGCTATCTTGTTTCTCTGGTTCCATTACTTGTGGAATATAATTTTATTTGTGTCTACTTTTGCCATTATTTTTAAAATTATTGAAACTTCATCAAAGCATTAAAAAGCTCAAAAGTACTATATCTCTTTAGAGCTTAGGAAACCATCCAGTAGTCATTTGTGGTGAAGACACTTAGCCATTGTACAATGTTTTCATTTAATTGCTCCCTATACTTCCTGATAGTCAAAGAGACTTAATGACTCTTGAACACTTCTTATTTCTGATAAACTTAAATAATTTCTTGTTATGTTGTTGACTAATGCCTTTAAATTTCTTCCCTTGAGTCTTGTAATTTCCATCTTGCATCTTGCATTTACCTGCCATTAATGTTTAGTCCTTCCTGATGACTTTTTTAGGCCTGGATTGCTGTTTTTATATTATTATTAGATTATTTCTAAATTTGTTTCATTTCAAACTCTTTGGAATTTCCCAAAATAATGCAACCACTATTCAACTAAAACAGATTTATGTAAGATATGTAAGACATATGTAAAGATATGTAAAGGCAGGGATGGGATCTGACCGGTATAACAATGGGTTCTGTTGCTCTGTGTCACGTGCGCATGCGTGTGAGTCACGTGAGTGCAATTTACGACCTGCTGAGTTGCCCAGACAGCTGAGCAGCGCTGCGTGCAAGTGCACAGCTGTTGGAAAAGCTCTTTTTTCCTGCTTTTTCAACCACAGCTGTGTCACACAAAGCAGCTGTGGTTGAAAAAGCAGGAAATAAAGGAGAGCGGGTGGGCCAAAACAGCAGCAGACATAGAACCGGTTCTGTGTATGCTCTCTGTCTGCTGCTCTTCAGAACTACTGGTTCAACAGAGGTAGACAGAACCAATGGAATCCCATCCCTGTGTAAAGGGTCTTTTCATTATTATATCCACACAAACACATACAAACTCCAGCATAATCTCATTGTACCAGTTGGAAGTTAACTA
This sequence comes from Laticauda laticaudata, assembly GCA_004320025.1. Lineage (NCBI taxonomy): Eukaryota > Metazoa > Chordata > Lepidosauria > Squamata > Elapidae > Laticauda > Laticauda laticaudata. The sequence goes on along the minus strand of BHFT01014569.1, from coordinate 219 downwards.
AATGCTGCAAAAATTGCTTTAAAAATACTTAAAATTACACAAAATATATAAATATGATTTCTGCAATTGTATCAGGAAGCCTTCCTTTTCTCATGTGTGGTGGAGAGCAAGGGATCATACAACATTTAAGGCCGTGTCACACGGCCCAACGGATGCAAAATGGACACAACGGATGAGCAAAATGTTCCATCCGTTGTTATCCGCTCTCAGAAGGGGCAA